>JAPSGF010000027.1:6321021-6365432 GCA_035772895.1 Perdix hodgsoniae | reverse complement strand
GCGTTCGTACGGCAGGAGGGAGTGAGCGCGCTACGGACATCGGTGGATGTGTACATGCGTGTATGTCTGTGTGTACGCTGTGTAGTATAGAACATACAACATCTAAAGTATGTGTAAGTGTATATGTTAACTGTTATAAGGTCTGTTGCCCATACAATGCCAAAATTCGAGAACACACACACTTATATATATTTATATGTTTCTGTGAGGGCTGCTCCAGAAGTAATGCCTCCTATGTTATAGTGCTGGCCCACTATGTCAGAGGTGGATGTTGGTGGGATGGCAGTAGAGGTTGAACCTTCCCACCAATATTCCATTACGTGCTGTTGTCGTGTGACAGATGGCAGCAGAGGGGTGGTCTGACAGAATGGTGTCTGATGTGGAAGCGCGGATGGAGCAAAGGTGTGTCACTGAATTCCTCCACATGCAAAAATGGCACTCATTAACATTCATCAGCATATACTAAACGTTTATAGACACCAAACAGTGGATGTGAGCACAATGAGGCGGTGGGTGGTGCCTTTAGCAGTGGTGACAATGACAGTGGGTCATCTCCACCGGTATCGATTTCTATGAGCGTGGCATGCAGGCTCTTGTTCATTGCTGGTGAAAACGCATAGCTAACAGTGGTGACTATGTTGAAAAGTAGTGTTTGTTGAGAATTTCCTCACTCGCATACTGTTATTATGCTCTTTGTTGTAGTTTCCATGAAAATAAATAAAAGGCATTACTTTCGGTGCAGCCTACATACATATACGCATACATACGTGTGCATAAATGTGTGTGTGTGTGTTGCTGCTACTGAGCATGTCACTGGCAAAACGCTGCTCATGCTGAAGGCACTGGAAATTGGTCTCATCTTTCAGCAGGACAGGGATTCTCTCACATTACACTGAGCATTGGCCTCCTGTATTTCCAGAAACAATGGATTTACACGCAACATCATCACTTATGAGTAATGTGGTATTCCAAAGTTCAAACTAATAAAATCTTTGTTGGCACACAGCGCTGTGCATGACTTTATGGCAAAGTGTATGTATCCTCCTTGACCTCAAACAAACCAAAACCACTGGCATAGGCTGCCCAGGGAAGTGGTAGACTCATTGTTTCTGGAGGTGTTGAAGAACTGCATGGATGTGGCACTGACGGACATGGTTAATGGGCATGGTGGGGGTGGGCTGATGGTTGGACCATCAGATCTGAGAGATCTTTTCCAACTTTAATGATTCTATGGTTCTGTCTATGAGTTAAGGCTAAAGCTCTGACTCAAAAGGCTGAACGTCTGTGGCTGACATTTATTTACCCCAGAACCTAAAAGCAGGACACTAAGCCTGGAGTTCTGACGACAAATTTCAAAGCATGATGCCAATAAAAGACTTTTCTATTTTATATACAAGTTATTCAGGAGAACACGTTTAAATTTCTAGCTGGCATACACATCATCTAGCCCTATGGCTGCATGGGATATCTTGACACATCTTTTTCTTTGTTACATTATATTCTTTGCAATGAGGGAAACAACTGAACACTGGCATTTCTGAGGACATTCTTTTTTTTAGGGGCAAGGAAAATAAATAATAATAATAAAAATAAAAATAATAATAATAATAATAATAATAATAATAATAATAATAATAATACTTGGAGCAGACTGCCTATAGAACCTGTGGGTGCCCCATCCCTGGAGGCACTCAAGGCCAGGTTGGATGGGGCCCTGGGCAGCCTGAGCTGGTGGGGGGCAGCCCTGCCCACAGCAGGGGGTGGGGCTGGGTGGGCTGTGAGGTCCCTTCCAACCCAAACCATGCTGTGATTCTATGAGTTTATGATACTCTTTCATTCCTGAATCTCCAGATCAGTCAGAATACTGCCTGTGAGAAGAGAAGCCTAACCTTCAGTTGAAGGAAGTAGACAGTGTTCTCTCACATGCAAACCATACTGTAAATCACAAATGGAATTCATTCTAAAATCATAAGATCCATGTCTCTTCTTACGACCTTTCCTGTAAATGAAGAAAATCTTTCTGAAAAATACTGCTGCAGAAGTGTCAGTAACTGCTGTCCTAACTTCATGCTCAGGGAGGGTGGATTTAGGGTGGATATAATGAAAAAAATATTTTACAGTGAGGATGGTGAGGCAGGAAAATGTTATTACCGAGTGCTGTGGTCGATGTCCTACCCCTGGAGACTTATGAGGCAAGTCTGGATAAGGCTGTGGGCAACCTGATCTAGCTGTGGTGTTCTTTATAGGGGAGTTGGACTAGGTGGCCTTCAGAGGTCCTTTCTAACTCTAAGAGTTCTATGATACTGTGATTCTATGATTCTATCATTTTGTGATTCTATGAACTAAGAGAAGTGCTACACATCCTCTCCAGTTATCTGCCTTGTGCCTTAGGATATCACAGTGGACTGAGCATTACCTTCAATAATGTCAATGGAAAAGCATTGGCAAGAGCAAGCTGGTCAAGGCAGCTTAACTCACACTTGCCCTTTTCTCTAATAAAACCTCATAACCCCCATCTGACCAACAAGCTGAGGGTTTTCAATTGCCACAAGAGGGGAAAGAAGGCATTGGGTGGGAAGGTGCTGAAGCCCACAGATGTAATGGAAGAACCCTTCTCATGGGAAACATTCATTGCTGCTCTATTCTCCTTTTCCTTTTTCTTCTCCTAATTTCTTCTCCTTTTATGTTTTCCTTCTCCTCTCCTCTCCTCTCCTCTCCTCTCCTCTCCTCTCCTCTCCTCTCCTCTCCTCTCCTCTCCTCTCCTCTCCTCTCCTCTCCTCTCCTCTCCTCTCCTCTCCTCTCCTCTCCTCTCCTCTCCATGTGAAAAAAGAAAAAAAGAGTGAAAAACATAATTAATGCTGATCCTGGTGATTTGCATTGCAGTGATAAAAACAGAAATAGTAAGTACATTGATACAGACCTTGATAGACAGTGAGAGTGAAGAGAATGCAGCAACGGCAAGCAGCTACTAGAGCTGACACCAATTATTGTTATGCCAAAATAAATTATCTGTTTTATAGGTTGATTGTATGGCTGAGTTTATCTAGCACTGAGATGGGAATTACCCCTGCTGCATGACACACTACACAGCACAGAGTATTTGGCTTTCAAGCTTGTTGACATAGGTGCTGTGTAGCTGAGAGCAATATGAGATGCTGGGGGTCAGTGTCTGCAGCTCATGCTGCTTTCCATCTCCACCAGTCCTGTGAAGCTGAAGCTCCATACCCTCACTGGTCCTGGAGATGCTGGGGACTCTGCTTTTGGGGACATAGCAATATGGAGAAGAATGTTCCCAAGGCAAAAAGCAGCCCATCAGAGAAGGGGGGGTCCCCCCAGCCAAGGAGATGTGCAGGTGTGTCCCCGGCGCCGCGGCGCCTCGTCATGGCTCTGCCCCTGACAGCTCAATGCATCTGCTCCTGCCTCAGAACAATTTGGTGTCGGGTCGCTCCGCACTGCTTCATGGACAGCACAAACAGAATCACGCCTGATTGCAGCTGAGCCATAAGGGCCCTTTCCACCGTACACCCACCGATGCCTCATTGCCCCCACTGCGTCCTGCCATCTGCACCCGTGTGTACTTTCATCCCTTGTTCTACTCTGCATTGCCTGTTCTATCAGAGACAGCGTTAACAGTGCTTCACGTGACAGAGTACAGGCTGTTTTATACATCAAGAGAGTAACCCACATAATTTACTTTATTTACCTTTTTATCCATCTATTGATCACTGCTGTCAGTTACTACTAGAGCAAGGAACAGCTCTGGTACCCACAGTGTGCTCATGGGACTCACCACTATCACACGAGTTTGCGGTAGTAGGGTGTGCTTTGAACCATTATGAGTCATGGCAATTGGGTTTTCCTTTTGCTGGGGCTTTCTCACTGTGGATATGGCTTTGAGTCATATGGTTGTACATCAAAAGTTAATATTAATCCTGCTTTAGCTGTGTGGTAGGAAAAAAATGAAAGCAGCAACTGTCAAAACTGCTTTCATAATGAAATAAAAATAGACTGATTTGACAAAATGAGAATTATCACTGTATCAGAAATAAACTCTATTTTCAGGGATGAAGTCTGAACTCTGAACCACAGAATAGTTTGAGTTGGAAGGAACACTTAGAGACCAGCTAGTCCAACTCCCCTGCAATGAACAGGGATAGCTGCAGGTTGATCAGGTTGCTCATCCAGCCTGACCTTGGATGTTTCCAGGGACACCATCCATCACCTCTCTGGCAACCTGTGCCAGTGCCTCACCACACTTATTGTAAAAAACTTATTCCTTATGTCCAATCTAAATCTCTTTTAATTGAAAACCATTTCCCCATGTCCTGTCACAGCAGACCCTGCTAGAGTCTGTCCCCTTCCTTTTTACGGCCCCCCTTTAGATACTGACAAGACCTGATATTCTCAGGTCTCCCCAGAGCCTTCTCTGCTCCAGCCTGAACAGCCTCAGCTCTCTCAGCTCTTTGTTCTCATTTTCTGACCTTGGATATCAAGAAAACATTTCTAGAAAAAGCTACTGTGACTATTTCAAAAAGTGGATCTCCTGTGAGCAGTATCTTTGGTGATCTCTAGTAAGCATGATTAAAAAAAAAAAAAAAAGCAGTCAAATCATAAAATTATTAATAAATGCTTGTCCATCATTTTAGTTGTTGTTTTATACAGACATTTTCAGCAGATCGAAAAAAGAAATAGGAAGAAAGAAAAAGACATTCTGTGGTACTCTACAGAAATATTGCAATGATTTCTGTTCAGAGGATCTTTGAGGTTACTTACTACTAAGATTTCTCTGACTGTCCACATTACAGTATTTTAACTCTCATAGAATCATAGAATTGTTAGAGTTGGAAGGGACTCTTAAAGGCCATCTAGTCCAACTCCCCTGCAGTCAACAGGGACACCTACAGCTACTTCAGGGTGCTCAGAGCCACATCCAGCCTGAGCTTGAGTGTCTGTTTTCCTGGTTTAGAAGAGAGGAATAAATTTCATCCTTTTTAGCCACTTCACTAAAACAGACAAAAAGATTTTCTCTATTTTCTCCTGAAGTGCAGTACAAGAGACTTAAACACAGGACATTTTGCTAAAATGCATTATTGCATTACTAAAATAAAGTTGTTAACATTAAAGTATTTCCATGTGAACAAAGAAGGGGGTTTTCATGTTACCTTAGGTAAAAGGGAAATCTTTTCAACATCCGCAGCTGCATGGGAAAGGCGGTACTGCATGGAAGAGATATATCTGTGACATATGTAACCAAAATGCTCCACGTTAAGAGAAAACAAACACCAAAGAGAAGAGAGACACTTTTTTACTCATACAGAAATAGCTTCAGGTGAAATCTGAGGATTATAAAACACAAACATGCTTGACTGAGAGTCGTTTTATTTGGGGAGGGGCACCAGCAGCGCACCCTCAGAATTATCTTAGCAAACATTTCTTGAAATCTCTCTTCTACTAGAGCCAAGGTTCTTTTTCCTAGGGCTGTGCCATCATGGCCTTGACCATGTAACTCTGTCTCTAAATCCATTAATTAGAAGAAGTGTATCTTGGCTATTAAGTGATTTATTTTGTGAAATCAATAGCCTATTGAGGATGTGTTTTTTTTCCACAGCTCTTTCCAGGGCTGCTTGGCAACTGTCCCCATAAATCGGTTCTACCAAGGTGCTGTGCCTTCCAGAGATAGTCACTTTAATGGCAGCAATTTAGGTGTGTGGGCCTGAACTTTGGTAAGCCGATTTAATGCCTTTACGATGTTAACAGTAGTTTCTCCACAACCTTGAATTTATATTGGAAGAGATTGAGAAAGGGCATGGATACCTCATTTGCCAGAGGTTGTGGTGTGAAGGCAGGAACAGCCTGCAGAGCTGCTCCATTTGTGGGTTCAGGGCAGACCTAAGCTGGTGTCAGGGCAATTGTGTGGCATGTGGGTGCTCTCCTAAAAAGTTCTCCCTGAGCCTTCCCCAGCCAGGATCTTCATGCTCACAGTTTCTGGTCCCTGTGAGTAAGCACCTCTGGCAGGTTCAGCCCTGGGATGGCACTTCTTGCTTTGTGAAAAATAATGGAGAGGGTTTTGTGGTGCTACAGGGCATCAGAATTAAACCTCATCTGGAAGAACACACACTGCAGCCTCCGTTAACTACTGCAGGAGAGATCAGTGGTATTTCTAAAGGGATGTTATAACCCAAGAGGGGTGATAATCCGTGAAGTTATTTTTTTGCTAGTTCCTTGTAAGAAAAGTGTACTCAATCTGCTCATGGTAACACAGGCAAAAGTGAGGGGATTTTTGTGCAGTTTCTCCTTTCTTTCATTACTTGTGCTTTAAGTGACCTTGATATCACTGGAAAACTACACTGTTGTGCACATTTGTTGGAACCCAAAACCAGAGATGACAGGCTGTTCTCCATCCCATAGGGATTAGAACAATCTCATTGTTTAATAGCTAAGCGACAGGTTTAATCTTTAAACAGTAAATTCCCTCTTTAGCTCATTCTGCACCAGGACACTTGGTTGTTGAGTGATTTCTGAGACTTGTCCCCACATCAGGTGTCAGAAATAGTCACTGCTCTCTAGCCTGGAATTGTCACTGCCATGAATACAGAAATACCAGTTTAAATGTTTAACTTCTTGGGAAACATAATTTTAAATGCTTCTCTGTGAGTTCAAGCATTGGATTTGGTGACCTGGCAAGGCAAAGGCTGCCCATGTTCTGGAGTCTGAGGAGGCTTTCTGCTAAGCTACATTTCATGCTTGTTTTTTCTTAGCAGATGGATGGCACAGGCATGTGCCAGACAGACAGACACCTCCTTCCAAAATGCAGTGGATTTTAGATGTTGGGTTTGGTTTTTTTTTTCACCTGAAGGAAAAATGATTGTAAATGTTGTCTTGTTTATTAAACAGTTATGAAGCAAGTAAAATTATGTCCAAGGCATGGTCTGTCTTGAATGAAACCAACTGCCACTTTATCCCAGTCTCAGCCGTAGTGACCAGTTCCTCTGGACCAGGAGCTTTCTTCTGTGTGCTTGCACCCAGCTCATCAGCACAACCTGAGGTCGACCTCCATCTCCACTGCCATGAGCTCTTCTGTATAGGCATGGTGGGTTAGATGTAGGCCCTTGGTAAGTGCTTTTATTGAAGGACTGAGGTCTTCAGGAAGAGTTTAGAAACTACCAGAACATCACCCTGTAATCAGACTTGAAGATTACTCTGTAACCAAGCTTATTTCTCACCTGCCCCTTGTTTCTCCCACCCTCTTGTATCATCAATTTTTGCCAAGAACCTACAGGTGAAACATGGGTACACTCATTCTGTGCTGGTCCAGAGCTGAACAGCACTGGTCATCACTGAGAACTGGGGGGAACTATCCTTTCAAGGACACACAAAAGGAATTCCTTAAATCCTCCACAACCCTCAAAGAATTAACCATCTGTATTTGCAAATACAAATACAAATACAATACTGTATTTGCAGAGGTCAGAGGTGAGTGCATGTTACCCAGGACAAGCAGAAAGACACAGTAGGTGATATTTTGCTTATATAATCTATAATTTTCCAGGTTCAGAAATATGCATTTCAAGAGCTGATGAAACTTACTTCTTTTCTGTGATTTAAGAATCACATGCCATACTTATCCCCTTGATTTTCTGTTTTGTTTGTTTGTTTGTTTTTGTTGTTGATGATGATTGTTGTTTTGTTTCGTTTTGTTTTATTTTGGTTACTGACGTTCATTAGTCATTGCTGGCAACTCTTGTCACTATTTTCATTGCAGAGGGTTAAAAAATCCTCGCAGGATATTTCACTGTTGATCTCAGCTGATTGGTTTTATGAGCAGCAGACAGCTGTTGTTAGCACATAGGTTTTCCACATGACTTGGTGGAAGTCTGGCTTTAAATTTTGCATGGAATGTCATAGATGCTTTGTTTTTGAAAGAAATTAGTGCAGTTTAGTTGTTCCCAGGTTATGTGTAAAACTAAAACCTTCAGTTCTTCACACAACATGGTCCTTGGGGAAGTTAGAACAGAACAATCAGATCAGAAATGAATGAAAAATGATGATGATGATGATGATTATTATTATTATTATTTTATTTTATTTTGCATTAGAATGTTGGCTTTAAGTTGATGATCACCCAAAGAAGAACAGGAGGTTTGAGTTTCACTATAGGTACGATAAGCATATGTTAAATGATGTTAAACAGAGCCTCTATCTGAAATACTCAATTGCAGTTGCTGTCAAGCAGGAAAGTACTTATTTTATTCTGTTTTGTAGTAGAAAGACCTTTTGCTTGAACTCAGAGATGACAAAGCTAGACACAATGCCTTGTAACTTTTCAAAAGAGCACAGAGAAAATGTAAAATATTGCCATTATCAGAGTTTTCCAAATAAAAAATCAATAGTAATAGTACAATTTAGCAATATTAAGAAAGTTTTCAAATAAATTTGATGATGTTTTAGGGGGGAAGAGGCACATGGAAGCCAAGAAGAATATAACATGGGAATATAACATGGGAACTTGATTGGAAATCTTTCAGATGAGTGAAAATGTAGTTAACTGACGGTTGCTGGCTATTGTAGAAATGAACAGTGCACACTAGCACCATGAGGAAGATGGCAAATTTTCTTTGTATCTGTAAAATGACTTCAGTTAATCTCAGTGACACTTGATAAGCCTGTGAAATGCAAGGTTTGTAGCATATCACTGGAAAGGTAGATCAGTCTTTTCATAGAACAAGTTTTAATTGTGCCTTCAGAGGTCAAGGTCCTTTGTTCATCATCAGTATCACTTGTCTCTCATAGCCCCTGTACCTACCTACACTCTGCAGTTGACTATAGAGGCATGCTGGCTGTAGTTGGGTGGAGAACAAGTTCACTGTTTCTGCATGGTCTAACACTCAGCCTCTTTTCTTTTTATGTATAGGTGTTTTATATAAATACTATAAATGCCCATACATATGTGCATGTAAAATTTTATTTATATCTTACATACTCTCCATGTAATTAGCTTTGATTGACACAGTTACAATTTAAAGGATTCCTCCCTTTCTTCATGAATGCTGATATAGCAATTGGAACCTGCTCCTGTATTTTTAAATCATTTAGCTCAGCGTAGGAACTTAAATGTCAAAGTTCCTGACTGACTTAATCTCAAGCATTTGCAAGTTATATTAAAAAAAATAAAAAATAAAAAAAGCAGAATTTTATCCCACAATGACATATGGAGATCAAAATGTGAGTATACCTTTTAATCAGAGAAAAATCTGCACAGCAGAAGAAAAAAAGATCTAACCACAGGCAAGAGTGGCCCCATTCTGATAGGTTGTACTTGACCAAAAAAGGAGAAGCACTTTGCCACCTACGTACTTGATAATATTAGACTTCAACATGAATGATTGTACTTTGGAATAATTATTTGTTTTATATATAGCTCTTAAAATATGTTTGTATATGTAATTAGGTAAAGAAAAGTATTGATTTCTTGCAGGTTTCTTGGCTGTCCTAAGGGTAATGGCAAGGGTGTGGTGGAATCTCTCGTGTTTTCATAGAGAGCTCAGTCCCAGTCATTATTACAGAAAGTAAAATTGGAGAGTTCAAAGGAATGGTAATGTGCATCCCAATGTTTAGAACAAATGAATGTGTTCAATGTCAAGACAGTGCTGCTTTATTGAGAAGCTTGTATCCATTTCCTTGTATTTGACCCTGGTTCTCTGCTGTCTTATGCAACAGTCTTTCTTGGAACATTTCCCTGTGGAAACAAAGGTGGAGCAATGATGTTCATGATCACTGACTAGATTCTTAATTGGCATTCTTTTTTTTTCTTTTTTTTTTACCTTTTCCTGAGCGATGCTTCATCTATATCTCCTGACAAAGGACTGTACAGAGAAGAAAAAAGAAAAACAACAACACCAACAACAAAATTCCTAGTGATAAGATTTGCCAGTGGATTGTATCATTTGTTGATACAAAGAGATAAATAAACCAGCTTCTTCATTTTCAGGTGAATTGTCAGGAATAGCAATGACAGTTCCAAGGACAGGAGCAGAGGCTACAATCTGTCCTGTGTAATCACCTTACGGTTGCTTTATGGGGACAGAAATGTGTCCCGTATGTGATATATTTCTCAGCTCGACGAGTGTAGTGGTGCTTGTCCTGTAATGGCAGCAAAGCCCATCCCACACGGTTTAGAAATAAACCAGAGCAGCTAGTTGTCTGAAAAACCCCAGGGAGGAAAAAGAAAGCAATCTGATCTGTGTTTTCTATTGCAGAAGTTAAAACTTAAAAGTTGAAGTTGCTTGAATTCCAGGAGCAGAAGGCTAATATTTTTGATCCTCCACGTCCTTCAGCCTTGGCAGAGGGATTCTCAGACAAGCTCAGGACAATTCACATAGGAACAGATATGTTATTTGAGTAAAATAGCTGGGCTATTTTATAGGCACAGACTCCATGATACAGATGTTGAAAAGGCTGCTCTGGAAATTGAGTTTTCTAGAGCTAGTGGAAATCTATGACACCAACTATTAATATGCTTTTAACAACTCCTTACAGGTCCAGTCTTGGAATCATAGAACATATATACAGATGATGCTGCTTGTGGAGACACAAAAATCTATTAAAACACCTTCAGTGCATCAGTAAAGGGTAGATATTATTTTATTTTCCATGTGGTTCATGTGCCCTTAAAGCCCAGCTTGTTATCCTGGGATCTATTTAGGACTCCTGGAAATCATAATGCTATAGGGCCATCAGTCTCTGCCCCCAGTACTGACTCTTACTTCTGATCATGAAAGGAGCTCAGGGCTGACATTCCTGAAGCCAGATGTTTATTTTAAACCCTTATTTTCTCCTACTGCTGTTATTACAGTCACAGGCCCAGATGAATATGGTGCCTCTTCCCTCATCATTCACTGCATGTACCACTTTATAACCATTCATAACTTTTTCTTACAGTGCTGAGAAGAAATTTGAATTTTGACTGTTGCTAAGAAGAGATGTGGCTGTGTACATTGCCCGGATCCTCTCCAAGTGATAACTCACAGGAAGGAGAAAAGAGACATCATTTAGGACTTGAACTAGACGACCTCCAGAGGTCCGTTCCAACCTCAACCATTCCACGTTTCTGTGATTAGAAGAGATTTTATCTATCCACTTTGCTGTGGTTGCTACTCTGGTGGCTTTTGATGAAGCCTTCTCTCCAGGTTTGTCCCACCTGGAACATGTTGAAACAGCACAAGCAGAGAGATGAAAGTTGCCAAAATCCCAATGGTCAAAAAAAAAAAAAAAAAAAAAAAAAAAAAGGCAGGTTCAACTGCAGTTTATGGAAACAGGCATACATAATTGTTAGGGTTCAGAGCTGGCACTGAGCAGAGGAGCTGGCTGCCAACTCAGGAGGTCACTCAAACTCTGGGTTTGGACTGTCCAGTTTTCCCTGAGAAATCATGCCCAAATGTTTCTGCGTGGTGCCAAAACCAGAAAGTATGTAAGTCTCCTCACTGTAAAAAATCAAGCAATTATTACAGGATCCGGATGATCTCCATATGCACACAATATGAGAAGTTTAGGGAAAGTTTTGTTGGAAAGAGTAGATTTTGTCTCATTAAATTTGGTGGGAAAAAAATCCAAATTCAAGCATGATTTCACCGTGTATTGCACTCTTGCCATTGTGGAGATTTTTGGTTATAGATAAGGATCAGCCAAGGTTTATAACAAAGTTTATTTTGTAGTAAGTCTGTAGCAGCAATTAAAGTTCCAAAAGAGTTTTCACATACTAGTAATTTAAAGAAAAGTACATCTCTGAAGATGTAATTTTCCATTTTAATCTCCATCCAAAGATATTCTTTAACTTTGGACAAATTCCTGTCAAACAGTTTGAGTTATAATTGTATGAAAAAAGATACTTTGCCAGATGTAAGAAAAAGATGACTTCTGACTTTTTTATTTCTTTTCTACAAGATAAGCCATGAGTGATGACCTCTGAAGAACAGTATACATGTAATCACTCAGGATCTTTTTCATAAATGGACAAGAAAAGTAAAGTGGAAAAAATGCTTACGTTATTAAGCCTGAATGGTGGGTAGTAAGAATGAACAGTAGAAAAAAATGGCAATGGGATATATAAATTCTTTTTGATTTTCAAGTTCTGCCTAAACCATACCTGAGACAGTAAAGACAGTACATATGGAACTGGGGTGCCACATAGGTATGAGAGCATGAGTTATTTCAACTTCCAGTGTAAAAATTGTGGCTAAATTCAATATCACGAATGTTTCTTGGAATTGCATCAATCAACTTAAAAATACATATTAATTATTCTATCGCAAGGCAAACTTGGAAGAAAGTAATTCTTCTTTATATAGAACGGTTCTGAATAAAGAATGAATTTACTCATTTACTAATAAAGAATTGGCTTATTTGTATATAAGCCCATATATTGTCCCAGGAATAGAGTCCTGGGGCATCATGAGAGAAGTGACTGAGTAACTGGAACCTTGACATGTAGAGGTCTTTGTAAGATGCTCAGTGTATTGAGTGAAAGAAATCATTGATCCAAGGTTCATCCAGCTGTGTTTGCCACCCTGACTACTCATCACAAAAATTTATCAGATTTATGCAGAGCTAAAAAATACAGACTTAATTCCCCACAAGTCCCCAGAGGTTTTTTTCAGTATGGTTAGTTATATATGGAAGATACATCAACGTTACCTTGATGCCTTGATGCCAGCACAAAATCCTCAAATAAGTAGCTACAATATTTGGCCTTATTATGTATTTTTTATAATGCAAACCAGGACCAATTTTCTTACACTGGCACCGCAAGTACAACTCTAAGATCCAGTTAATGGTATCATGGTGCACTGGTTTGTTATTTCGGTTTCTGGTTGATTTTATCTATATTAAAAACAAAATAAACTGAGATTTTCATTTCTCCTTACATTTGTAGAAGTAATTCTTTATGAAGCCTGAATGAAGATACGGTAATGAATCATCTTATTAGTAATGTGCCATTATCAATATGCATTTGTTTTTTCACGAGAAGGACACTTTAGGATCGGGGGATAGCACTAGTTCTGAAAAGTAGACTAAAATTAAATCTTCTGATGCCCAGGTGGAGGCATTAAGAAACTAAAATACCTGAATTGAGGAAACCCCCAGCTTTGTGATCATGGTTAGACCTTCCAACCGTAATACTAGATGTAGAAGGAAAAATACAACAATCTGTATTGCTGTGGCTCCTGGAAAAGCCAAAAGTGTGGGTACCAGTTATTTACTGGACATTATGAAACCACAAAATAAATTTAACACTTTGGAGCTCTGATTCTCCTAATTTATGTTTCTGTTTTGCGCTGTACTTAGAAAAAGCACAAGTCTAAAAAAAGCCAAGGATATAATACCCTGATTTCCATGATCTACTTGGCCTTTTATGGAAGTTTTCTTATTGATTTCAATAACTTCAGCTGTATAGAATCGATCTTTATATGCTTTGTTTTATTGAGATTACTCCCAACCTTGAAGTTAAGCATTAAGGTTCAGATCCTTGCGGGCATTTACGTGTTTAATTATTTTCCCACATCAGAACTAGCAGATAAAGACATGTTCCAAATTCTTGGCCATAAGGGCATGACAGTTCCTAGACACTTGTTTCTGAACCAGGCAGCCTGCCAAGTGGAAGGCTTATTTGCCTCAAAACTTCAAGAATCCAATGTGTCAGGCTGGCACAAAGAACTGGTCACTAAATTCAGACCACAGAATACATACAAGCATGATGATTTCAATTTGGCAATGAAAACTACTGGAATGTAATACAACATTTGAAAAAACATCTCTGCTAGTGTGCTACATTAATCTTTATGACAATAGTGAGAAGTCCACACTAAAAGTGAACTAATTATCTAAAAAAAAAGCAGCCATCCTCAGGAAGAATCTGACTTCAGAGAGTGTTGAGAAATACTCCTTTTCATGTGCGCCCTGAAAGCCACTTCTCTTTGCACGGTTTACTTTTGGCCTTCTTCAGTCCTAGCAGAAGATTTAAATGTGTCACCTACCCTTTTTGACTCTTTAAATATGTTGCTTAATTCCATCAACAGAGGTCACTGCCGCTCTTTTCCTCTCTGGTGAAAGCACGCCTTTTCCAGAGATAAAACAGAACAACTAATGCTCTCTTCTAGCAGAGTTTTGGTTTGCTCTTTAGAGACTAGTTTGAGAAAATTCATGCATAATTTTGTGAGGTTAAACCAAATAAAAGCAACAATAACAATACTTGATAGGAAAATATTGAAAAGAGTATCTTTTGATCCTTGGAGCTTAATGTAATTTATGCAGTATTTATTACAGTGATATTTTAAGCTTTGCCACTGTATTTCTCTTTCTTTTCGTTTCCTACAAGCAAGACCTGAAAATCTGGTCTTGGCACCAGCAGTCATATCTGCTCTGCAGCTCTTGGTAATTCAGGACCAAACATTTTTGCACC
Source organism: Perdix hodgsoniae (assembly GCA_035772895.1). Classification (NCBI taxonomy): domain Eukaryota; kingdom Metazoa; phylum Chordata; class Aves; order Galliformes; family Phasianidae; genus Perdix; species Perdix hodgsoniae. The sequence continues at coordinate 6,350,977 of JAPSGF010000027.1, read as the reverse complement.
AGGGAAGAACAAGAGAAAAATTTATGAAAGAGCACTTTCAAATCACTAAGGCTTGGTTAACAAATTTGTCAGCAGTCATCACTTTCATCTAAATCCATGTTTGCATAATTAAGAAAATGATGATGAAAAATTTGGCAATATCTATCATTAAGAGGAATTCAAGCCAAAAGGTCCATTTGAGCTAGCAGTAATATGAGCCTTGCAGTTTTCTATTGCAAAATCCATTACAGTAGATTGAGCCAAAAATGCAGACAAAGCTCCTTCAGAACTAAAGAGAATATAGGAGTTGTACACAGTGAGACACTGTTAAAAATATAAATTCCCTTTTTATGTGTACAAACAGAAATACCTCAGTTTATTTATCAGGAAAATAAAACTCATCTCAGAACCAAAGCAGTCATAACATCTACTTTTGAAAAGGTGATATTCATTCAGAGTTGTCAAAACTGCTTAAAGGATCAGGACAGTAGATTTCCACTTTGGACAGATGTGCTCAGATGTTCACCATGAAGATGTCTACCAGTGGGGTAGGTGTCTGAGCTCCAATTGGAGCTGATGGAGTCTAAATTGCTTGCCAGAATATTGCAAAGCAGCCATCCATGTTTGTTCAAGGGATGTGAGCCACTGGCTGCCTTGACCTGATGCCCATGGACTCCAGCCCCAAGAGTGCAGTCTAGCTGCCATAAGGCTGCCCCAAGTCCATCTCTGTCCTCCATCTGCTGATCCAATGAGCAGAAGGTTCCTGGAGTTCCTGTGCCAAATCTAGCATCTCTCATATCTTGAGTCACGTCTATATGACGTAGCCCTTTATCTCTATTTTACATGTGAGAAAACTGACGTGTAGAAAGCTGAAGAGAATTGTCCTACTTCTAACACATACCTGCAGTCTCTGTTCCTTACTCAACAAAAGTAGAGAAGGAGAAACAAATCCCAAGAGTTTCTGGTTCAGCTTCAAAGGAAAGAAGTGTATTTCCCATAATTTATTTATCTCTCACAAGTCCCTTCAGTGTTTTTTGTTGCTCTGGAAAACACACAGAGCATACTTCATTTTTGGAAAAGAACAATCATGGGAAAAATAAGTGAAGAACTTTATTTTCTTTACATTACATATATTTTAAATATGACAAATTTTTTGGTGTTTTTTTTTAGGACAGTAAATGTTTTTAAGCAGCAGATCTTGATGCCTGTCTTCAGTGGTGCACAATGTCACTTCTGTGCAGTTTGTTTCTCTTTTGTGCGTGTGTGCATGGAAAGAGCTGAGGAACAGTTCCAGCTTGTTCCTTTGTTCCTTTCTGTTGGTTTCAGTCACCTGAAGCCTAGGGGAAGTAAAGGCAGACATAGGGTCAAGGGACCAGAGTCTCATGTTTGGTTCCTGGCACTGTTCCTGTATGAGACACGCCCACGGCTCATTTGTTTTGTGCAAATTTCTCCACCTTTTGCATGGGCTTTTAACACTGACATAATTCTCAAGATGCCACCCCTCTAAGATATCCGTGGTTTGTGTGCGCACAGAACTGGAAGACACTGTGCAAGTATTCTCAGTATTCATCATATAAAATTGAGGCTGAGAATTTTTGGGCAGCTGGTTTCTGTTTGCACTTTTTTCCTCATGCAGTGCAAGTTTTCATGATGGAAAAATATTCTTAAGAAAGGCATGAATAAGGCTAGCTAGAGGGCTAGAAGTTTTACTCCAAGATTCTAAGAAAACAAAAAACAAACAACAAAAAAAAGAGCTCTTTTATTTTGATATTTACATACAACTTACGATTTTCACTCCTTATCACTGCTGATAATACAGTAAAGTAAGGAACAAATGGTGTTCAACCCAGTATCTACTAGCAAGTCAAAAATAGTACTTGAGGTACATGCTAGCAAAAAAGGTTTGATTTCAGGCTTCTTGAGGTGCTGGCACAGTTGCCCAGAGAAGCTGTGGTGCCCCATCCCTGGAGGTACTCAAGGCCAGGTTGGATGGGGCCCTGCACAGCTTGAGCTGGTGGGAGTCAGCCCTACCCACAGCAGGGGTTGGGGCTGGGTCGGCTGTGAGACACCTTCCAACCCAAACCATTCTGTAATTCCACAATTCTTGACAATTTTGTAGTTAGTAGAATAAGTTTCTGATGGGAAGGCACTGTGCAGATGTCTAGTGACTCAGCCATGTTTGCAGATGTGGATGACTGATACCTAGTGCCCTCAGCTCAATGTGGCTCACTTCTTGCAAGGTGTCTCTTGCTCCCACAAGAACAGTGTGAAAGAAGTCATGGCTGATGTTCAGTTTGAATATCTACTACTGACCAGCTGTTCTCTAGTGGCACAATTATGATTTGCCAAAGAAAAGGTAGCCTCAAAATCTGAGCTTGGCTGTTGCATTCAGACTATGTCTCATTTCTTATGATTGAAAGGTAGCAAAAAATCCCATTGTTCCAGGAGGAAGGATAGGCTAGGAATAAACAAGAATTATTGTTAACCATGAGAGTTCACTCGTGAAACCAAAGCAAGAAAGAAAAAAAGAGTTTCACTTGTGGGTAACATTAAGAGAGATTATCAAAAGGAAATAAATTAGCTAACTTAGTCCAGTATATTTCCAGTCCTAACTGATTCAGAGTATTACTCATGTTACCGTGACTCCCTAAATTTTAAGGTGAGTTTGATAAAACAATGAACGTAATTGTCCTACCTAAAAAGCAAACAAAATATAAAGATAGGGTAATCTGTTTTTCCACTCTTAATGTTTGAGTTTGATTTGTATACGTAGACAGAAAATTAGAAAAGGAGGCTATGAAGAAACGAAGCTTAGAAACATTTAACAGATTTTCCAGAGTCCACACAGGCATTTAAATAGCAGTTTCTATTCAGATATGACAATCAAAAGGTTCTAAAGGCTACAGGAAAACCCCTGAAAATGTTGACATTCAAAACCCACATACCAGCAATAAAATAATAATAAAGATTATTTTCATCATCTCTTACTTAAAAGTCAATAAATTTATCAATAGCGATTTGATGATTTAACATTAGATATCACTTGTCCTCTAAACTCTAACTACCTCACTCAAACTTAGTTTGTCTTTCAGTTTGCCTCTTGCTAGGTTGATACGCACAGTACTTTTCTGCCTGTTTTTTTCTGAGTATCCTGTGCCAATTCACCTTAAATCACAGTGCAGTTTAAATTCCTGGGTAAACTTACACATTTCCAGGATGTGGCTCAGGCTGGTGTTTAGGAATGCCCCCACATGAGGACTTACAATCCAGCAGAGGGTCTAAACTCCTGCCCTAAAACACTTTAGTTTTTTCTACAGACCAGGTCTGAGAGTCTACAGACACAGTATAAGTTACCTGTAATGAAACATTACTGCAGTTATTGCCATTTAAAACATAAGTGATATGATTCTTCAAGGAGAATTCCATTTCCACAAGTATGAAATAACCATGAAAACGAACAAAGTGCAACTTTATACATTGGAACATATTTTGTATAGGTATCTGCAGCATGGTTTCCTGGCTAATGGCCAGCAGGCCCATTATCTGCAACTAATGGCGCAGAAAGAAATTTTCTTCCAGAACTACTTTCTCATTGCTAGGAAAGCAAATTAAAAATAGACTTTACACGTCTGGGGACCAGACAGCAAAAGCTGGGAGAGCTCTATTAACTTCTGTATGCTCTAAGGCTTTGCACTCTCTGAAGATCTGGCTCACTGATTTCCTGAGAGGAAAGATTAGGAAATGAACCAAAAGTGGGAGATATGCCTCCTGCTATGTAGTAACTTGATTTATATTTTAGAAAGACTTGATTATTTTTATCCAGTGCTGATATAAATGGTCATTGGAAATTGAATGCTTTGCTCCCTACTTATAATGGGTAACTGTAAAAATGCTCTACAACTTTTATTACATTCAATAAAAAATCTGGGAGTCAGTTTCAAACATGTCTTCCAAAAATACCCTGACCAAATCACATGTATTTTCTCATGATCCATGTCTAGTTCTGTTCCATGCTACAGTCCTATTCACCTTCCTCATCTCACACAGAGTTTGTAACTCTCCAGTTTCCCCAGACAAACTGTCGATTAAATCTTCTTAAGAGGAAATGCTGAATTTGCAGCACACAGTAATTCCTGTTTAATCTCTCTCCTGAGCCTCCCTTTGAAGACAGGACAGTATCTTTTCTTCACTGTTCTCTCAGAGTACTCCTTTCTGTCCATCACTATCCTCAGTGTTTGCCTCCAATCCGCATCACTCACTGCTGGTTTTGGAGATCCCACCTCCTTCTGACCCCGTGATGCAGAAGCAAATCCCATCTCTCCATTCCCCCTTCCATGCACCTACCTCAGCTGTGCAATCACTCACCTGATTTTGCCCTCAGTTAAATTTCATATTGCAACTGGGTATTCCACAGAAAATAAAATCTTAAATTTCACTATGATAACTCTTTTTCTTCCTTAAAGTAATGTTTTTCATTGAAATTCATTATACGTCGATGTACTTTGCTGTAGGATTGACATCTGCCATAAACTTTTTGTTTAAAGACTGTATGGAACACATATTCGGTGAGCAGGGTTTGTTTGTTGATTTTCCAATAACGAACCATGTTTGTTTGCTTATTGTCAGTACAAAAGACAAAGCTTACCCTTTCATAAAAGGAAGTTGGATAATTTGTCTGGCACAATGAGGAAATGCAAACAGAACTTAAGATTCAGAAAGCTGAGTACAGTTTCAGTACAGATGATTCATTATGATCTTCTAAATATAAAAAAATAAAACCACCTTCAAATATGGGAAAAAAAGAAAGCTTTTATTTTTTCTTTCTCCAGTAATGCCTTCCAAATTTGTTAGTTTAGACGCTACCTCCGCTGAATCAGAAATCCATTGTAAGAAATGTGATGAAGTCATAGCTTATTCTTCAAAGATGTTTTGGACAAGTGCTTAACAGTAAGATCTTCCCCCAGAATCAGAAAGGCGTCACTGCCATCACTATCTCTTATCTTTCTGCTTCCTGCAGTATATTTACAGATCTCATGTTGAATAGCTAAGCACGCTTTGAGTAGAAGAGAAAAACTTGAAGAAAGTGACCAACCTTAGTGCATTTTTCAGCTGCAGACTTCAGTGCAGCTAAGAGTGAGTCTATGCACTTCTGGACTCAAATTATTCCTTTGTTTAAAATCTGCTCATCTACAGTTTTACAACACTGGTGACACCCCTTCTATTTTGCAAAAAGAAGCTCAGACAGAGGCAGTAGGTGACCAGTATTTTTAATTGGTATGTTAGACTTTAACTAATATATCTCAGGTCCACAGCTTTTTACTTCCCCTGTCCTTACCACTAGGGAGATCTGCTGTTGAAATTAGCATGAGTGCATGCAATCAACTGAAAAAGATGTTCAGCAGAAGAGCTGGGAGGCCAGGGGCTCAAGTGAAAGTGCCCCTGGTCATTTCTGTTTTTTTAGCAAATGCTTCTCTGTGCAACATACAGGCAAACATCCTTTCTATTGAGAATTAGAAAGGATTTCTATCATTTCCTAAAGGGGAGCTACAGGAAAGGACAAACTTTTTAGCAGGGTCTGTAGTGACAGGGAAAGGGGAAATTGTTTCCAACTTAAAGAGGGGAGATTAAGGTTGGATATAAGGAAGAAGTCTCTTACAGCGGGGGTGGTAAGGCACTGGAACAGACTGCCCAGAGAGGTGGTGGATGTCCCATCCTTGGAGACATTCAAGGCCAGGACAGACCAGGCTCCAGGCAGTGTTAACTACTTGTGGATATCCCTGTTCATTGCAGGAGAGTCAGACTAGATGACCTATAAAGGTCCCTTTCAGCTCTGAGGATTCTATGCTTCTACAATCCTAAAAACCAGGCAGCACAACATAGAACCTTTATTTCCCGCTAGCCAGCAGGATACAAATTCAGACCAGACTCTCTTCCTTTTTGTCCAACTCTTGTTTCCCACCGAAGTGAGGATCCAGCTTCAGTGCAAAGAGTAGCCTAGTGATTTGGGCACCATCAGCAAGTTGGAAGTGAGAGATGGAGGTTAGCTTCCCCATGAAAAAAACCTCTGCCTCACTAGACCAGACCACAAGTCTATTTTGCACATCCTTGCTGTATCATGTTTGAAAAATATGAGTTTTGTGTTAGTCTCCAAACAGCACCCCTCCCAGAAGAGTTCTCTCTGGATTCATTAGTACTAGGATATCTCCTTTCTTCATCTAAAAACGTTGTATGTGGGTGATGCCTCTGCGCTCACTGGCTCACTGAATCCCAGACCATCCTATAACTCACTTCAGCATTTTTCCAAAGCCAAAACCTGAAATGCTGGTGGATATCCAAGAGCTTAACATGACCACTAAGGAATTATTTTCATTTATGTACCCTTCTAGGCATCTTCAGTGGTATTTAGGAGCCCTAAAAATGCCTTTTTCCCCATTCTTACTTGGAACATCTCAGCTACTCTGAGGTTCAAGTTTCCTAGAGCTCTGAAGTTACCAATCTGAGCACCCATGTCTTAACCACATCCTTGTGATTCTTTCACCTGGATTTAATCCATAGTTTAGAAGGCAATATCAGCTTTCAACTAGAACACTGCATATGTCCAACTGTTGTTACCTAAATCCATACCCAAATCTCTACAAAGATCATGTTCCTCTCTTTCCTGCGTTGTTTTGCCAAAAAGCCAGTTTAATATAAACATATAAGAATTCGAATCTTCCTCGAGCTGCTAAGTACCTTGATACAGTACTTAAAAGTGATACGAGAATGACTGTACTGGTCCCAAAAGGAAAATTGTGGTTTGGTTCATATAAGAGCTTTGTTATTTTCTCTGGAACAGTGCACAAAGGGCCCTTGAGATGCAAACATTGCTCTTCTCTGCTACTCATATATCTAATGGCCTAGCTGGTGCCATCATTTCTGTCTCTTCTTCTGACTCATACCCCTGTAGTTTTTTCACAGTGCCTCGAGGCTTTGGTATTGCAGCTCGATTGCCTGCTCTGGTGAAATGGTGACGATTGATCGCATTTCCTCTTCGTCCTGACAAATGGGATGAATGGTCGCATCTATCCAAGTGTGCCATTGGAATCAGCTCCTCCTGGCAGTGCTTTGCTATGAGTGGTCGTAGTCGGGGCTGGGGTTTGTACTTTACGGGGATCCCAGCCTCAGAGCTACTTCTGGGGTTATCTGAAAGAAAGTACAGAATTCTTAGGACGAAGGAAAAAAAAAAGAGAAACACCATGGTGTTGACAAGGGCGGTTAAATGGTATTCAGTATTGTACAACATAATGGTTTTAAATCTTGAAATGGAAAGATTTTAAGTAATTGTTATAGAATAAGAGAACAGACGAGATCTAAAAATAATCTTTACTTTCCTCCCAGTGCTGATGTTTAAAAGATTTTATTGATCTTGCCTCTACTCTGAAACCCCACTGAGAAAACACATTCAGATATCTTTCCGTATCTAACAAAGCAACTCATACTTCCTCAGACAAGAGCGTTCCTTCATGTATCTTTCAACTTTCTACTGATTTCATGAATATATCTACCGCAATGGTTGAAAAACATCGTAAAACTCACAGCAGAAATTAAAGAGTGACTATGAAGACCCCTAGAACCACTGAAAATCAAGATAACCAGTCGCCTGTTATTAACAACTGGGAAGAAAACAGTTTCACTTGAAACCAGGAGTTTGACTTTATGGTGCTTTGATTACTTTGGGTGTGTCAGACCTACTCCTACCAGCTTGCAGTGCTACAAGTATGCAATAAAAATGTGACTGCAGTATTCCCTAGCTGTCCCTTTTATCCTGATGAGTTTATAAAATGTACTTCTTTTACTCTTTTTAAGGCCACATGTAGTGTGACTACTCGCTAGAAAATTAGTTAATTTAAGAAACAACTCATAAAAATCTAGGAAGTTTTGGGAGATAAAGCTACATGAAGAATAAAATTAGACCAGATCCTGTGAAGCTTGCAGGCATTAGGTATAGTCACGCAGTCAAAACTTATGAAATTATTACAACTTGATAACTATTAAGTTATCTACATTTAATATTGACTAGATCATTGGCACAAGATAAGAGGACCTGCACCTACACTTAATTCCACTGAGTAGGAGCACAAATTTTTAACAGCAGAACCTTCTTCTGTTAGACCATGTGGACGTACCACAGTTACCCATGAGCAATAAGACAGGATAGATATTTTCTGATTTATAGGGTTTCTACTTAGTTCATTGAGGACAACACTGCCACAAGCTATGACTGATATATTCTGCCAAAGAAATGACTTATTTAATGAATGACAGGGAAAGCTGTTTGTTTAAGGATCTATATATTCACAGTCACTTCTGTCCTCTCATTTGCTAAAAGTTTTGCTTGTCCTATGTATAAATTAAACCAAGCTTGCTGGAGGGTGCTTAGTCCAGAAAGACCTCTAGCTCTTCCTTCTGCTGTAGACATTTCAAGTGGTATGAATACTAAGATCTCTTCCCACCCAAACCATTCTACACCAGATCAGATAATCATAAAATGTTAACTTAATGTTCATTTCAGAGTAAATACAACTCTAAATTATTTGAAGTATTTGATTTCCATACCTTTATGACTCCCCACCCTGTTTTCCCTTCCATCTGATAATTTTAAAAGAGCCCCCTTTAACTGCAGGAAAACCTTTATGCTCTAGTGGAAATAAGAAGTAATAAGACTATATTTAGATGAGTTCATTTTGAATTATCTGTTGGACAGAGACTATAGAACAATGTGTTCAGCCTTGAACGTCATATATAATTGATTTTCATAAGAGCATGACAGAATATTTTGTGGAGTTTTATGATGTCAGAAACAATACCAAGAAGTCTAATTATTTAAATACATCACAAGACAGGTCTCAAATGCAGGCCTAGCTACTAGTAAAAACATATCTATGTTAAATGCTTCAGGATTTACTTGTCACTCCACTAGAATAATGTACCTATTTGTGCTAGTAAGACTTGGACCTTCGATAGTGTCCGAAAGGCTTCTAGGTCTGAGGCTGAGGTGTAGAAAATTTTGAGTATTTTAGAAAGACACAAAAAAACCACATATTCCCCACCATGATGTCCCAACAACCAAACTTGAAATAATTTGTTCTTCAAAAAAGAAAAAAAAAATTGAAATTGAAATTGAAAACCCCCTAGAATAATTTTGATCTTCACTTCTAAATAGATGGGTTTCTGCTCTGCCTCCACCAGATGTGTATGTGCCTAGCACCAAGGGGATGGTTTATCTACAGAAATCTCTTCTGATTTAATTTATTTCAGAGAAAAATAGAAAGGAAGAAAATAATTTTGCACCTGCATGGAATATCTTTGTCATCCAATTTTTGATATAAAGATGATGTTTAAAAACATGGTTTTAATCTCTTTCAGTTAACTCAGCCAGAAATGAAGAGCGATTTTCAGAGGCAGTTGATTATATTTCAGAATCACAATGAAAGCTCAGAAAGGAGTCAGAGACATTACATAAGGAGATACTGATGACTTTAAGTGTCCTAAATTCCCTGTTTTCTCTGGCACTACCGTTGTATTTCATTGGGCAATTCCATGTTGCTCCACCCCTGACCACCTCAAAAAGTAATATGACTAGCTGGTTAGTTTGTCCAATAATTACTACAGAAATGTTCACAGAGAGCAAGCTGGGAAAAAGAAAGAAGATACCAGGTAATTGCTGGGATACCATGGGAGAGTATTCAGGGATTATACACTGCTTACAGTGGGATGTTTAGGGAAGGAACCATAAGTGGGTAATGTAAAGAATCAGAGTGGTTTGGGGAGGAACGAGTGCAGAAAAAAATAGAGGAAGAATGGAATACAAAGGAGATGGTTGCATGTAAACATAGACTGATCAGTATGTGTGTGCAGCCATGCCATATGCCATATCGAGACTGTCTGGCCTGTATTGTTGTTAAACTCTACTTCTGTTTTCCTGAAAGAGCAGATCACTGTACAGTGTGCATGTGCGTATGAAGGTCTGAGTACAGCAGTCACTGAGGCTGGGGTTCATACATAATGTGTAGATGCACATCAGTGCAAAATTGCTAGCTATCATCAAGGCAGTAGGATAAGAGGCTTGGGAAGTAAGTGTTGGAGCAACTATAGCAGACACTGAATAGATCAGGTCTGTGAGTTAGCTATTGGGTGGACCAGGAGGTCCAGATCAGTGATTAGAGAGCATGGGATCTGTGGCTGGCTACTGATAGGGCCATAGCCTAGACAAGGTACCAGCAAGACTGGTTTGTATGCATGTATCCCTGAGTGCAAAGCAAGGGGAGACTAGGGGAACCAGGAGACAGCTAAGGGCAAGACTGAGTGTCCAGTGCCAGTTACAGAGGGATCTACTCCGTGCGTGTTCATCTTGGGGGACTGTGTGTTCACATGGGTGCATGTTTATGCACAGTTTTCCACTACCAGCCTTTCATCATGTTCAGCCAGAGAAGGAAACAGAGGCTGTTAGCGATGTGTGATTATGTGAGTGCTGTGCTACTTGGGGTGTGTTTGTGTGTGTGTACACTGAATTATGGTATGTGTGTGCGCTACCGGGAACTCCTTCTCAGCCTCACTGTCCTGGGACATAGAAATATGTCATCCTCAGCCTTATCAGGCTAGTGACATAAGAATCTCCTAACAACTCCGCTTACAGTTTTGCCTATGGGGCTGGAGGAAACAGTTTCCTTTCTTGGGCTTACACGGAAGTCATCATGCACGTGTTAAATTGCAGGGATCACAGGAGTATTTGTGCAAGAGGAAATTACAGAAAAGTAGGCGGTGCTGGAACAAGACAGAAACTGCAACAGTCATAACCGTATAAACAGTGGAGATAAAAAGATAGGAGAGAAGGGTGTAGCTCATTTAAAGAGACCAGTGACTTCCTTGAGAGTATTCACTGAGTGCTGTTAAATCCATCAAACAACTGGCCAATTATCTCACTGCTAGGGCAGAATACAGCTCAAAACATTTCCATTACCTGTAAAAGTAACATGCCTGGCTTTCCGCCTAGTGGTCTGGCCACTGTGGCCCTGCGGCAAGGAGAGGTAGCGCACGCTTGTGGCATTAACCTGTGTACAGAGAAAAATGAGTTTAACTCAACTTCACCTCTGGTGAAAATTAGTGTTTAGTCAAAGGATAGGAATGTGCTCTTCTAGGATTCACCTATCCTATTTCAGGTAACAACTAAGAATTAAATGGAACTTTGTCCATCAAGAACTTACTTTTCGTCTTGAACTGTAATTATCTCAGCTGTAAATGTCTATGCTTTTCACTGTCCACATTTGGTCAGAAAAATCTTACACTTATTTTGTACATGAGAAAGCAGTGCAAGTTATATTATTTCTTACAGCCACAGTAGGTGATTTCTGACCAAGGTATAGAGAGGTAGGGCATAAGAAATGCTACCATCCGCATGCTAAGCAAAGGCCTTTTTTTGCTAAGGTGCTGCATGACCATGTTGAAGATAGCATCCACTTTCATTGTTGCAAAAATCATATACAGATGGGTGCCTCTTTCCCTGTTTGCGGAGAAACAGAAGCACTTTTTAGTGTTTTGACTACAGGGATAGCAGTTTGCATAACAGGTACCGGTCTACCCCAAGGCAAGCTATTCCCCTTCCTGCAACTCTGCCTCAGGCTGTGCTGCCGACGGATGAGGATTTCCTGGGCCTGTTTCTCGCTGGTGTTGGAAGGCAGGTTGTGGCGGTTGTATGACGGTGCCTGTAACAGAAAGCACACCCTGTTAGTTCCCTTTGCACATGTGGTGTTAATAAGGAGAAGCTGCGCAAACCAAAGATAGCATGGCCAAGGGCACACTACCAACTTGATAAGAGCCTCTTCTGTACCTTGAGCAAAAAGGCAGCCTCACACTAACCTTGATCCTGCTCAGCAAGGGTGCGTTTCAGGTTGGATATCAGGAAAAATTCCTTCTCAGAAAGAGTGGTAAGGCAGTGGCACAGGCTGCCCAGGGGGCTGGTGGAGTTCCTGGAAGTCTTTGAAAAACATGCGGATGTGGCACTGTGGAACATAGTTTAGTGGGCGTGGTGGAGGTAGATTGGTGTTGAATGAGGTGATCTTAGTGTTTTTTCCAACCTTGATTCTATGATTTCAGTGTCCTTTTTGTTGGACTCTTGTCAGCTCAAAGTGCACCATAAAACATATCCACCTGCACAGGCCTGTCAACACCTCTGAGCTTGGCCTCCCTTTCTCAGCCGTCTTCTGGTCATGGAATTGGGAGTAACAGATCTGAGGTAGGTCTCAAGAGACAGATAGCTTGTTAACCCATCTCTGAACTTTGGTACTAATATTACTGATCCAGAGCAAGTTGCAGATATGTTGAGATGTAAAGATAATGCTTAGAGTGCATCTCCTGAATGCAAAGCACAGCTCAGTTTGCTTTCCGTATTTGGAACTTAATCCCTTAATATTATACCTCAATATTACCTTAACACTGAACTTATTTTTTTTTTTTAGGATAAACTTCTTACTTTATTGCTAATATCTTGTGAAACAAAGGAGAAGAGAATAATGCTCTGCCTTAAAAAAAAAAAAAAAAAAAAAAAAAGTTTAACAGAGGAGTTTAAGACAAGAGAAACTTAAGTGCAGAATCTAGTCTAAATCTCACTTGACTTGTTTCCTTCTGAAATTGGTCTGGCAGGGCAAAGTATCCCCATGCCTTTAAAGTTTAAAGTGAAGTATTAGAAGCAGTGCTACTTTACTTCCAATCTTTCATTTCCAAAGCACACAGATTTCAATGCCACATAGGAAGTGACTGGCACTAATGGTCATTATTGTAATTGATTTTGAAGAGAGAGAGTTCATTTCAGCTATCTAAATGAAGGCAGCCATATATGCAAATTGTTACTGGAAAGATAAGAAATTAATATTATAAGGATAATTGGCCATGGCAAATCAAACAAAATTGAGAATGAATATCATATTAATAGTGACATATTTAAATGAGCAGGGCATAGTGTTTTCTAGCTAATGTGTGTTACGCAAGTTAGCTTAGTTTATCTGCATAATTTCAAGGCTATTGTAATATATCCTCTCCAACTCATTGCTGCATGAGATCACTGAGATGTACAGTTGCATATTCTGGGTTCAAGATTGAATTAAATAGATAGGATGTCTTGGGCTGCATCGGAATCCGTATAAATTTCTGTAAAACAAATCCCCACTAAGGTATTATTTTTGAGGGGAACAACAAAAGCCTGTCAGACAAAGATCCAGAGGATGTGGAATTTTTCTTTTTTCCTCCTTTGGCAAGGGGAAACTTTAACTCCCACGCGAGGGAGGATGCAGCAGCCTGCCTCCCAACTGACTTTGAGTTACGTGATGTTTACCACCTCCACACTGCAGTTTCATGGCTGCTGGCGGCCTGCCATCCTGTTGTCCCCAGAAAAAGCCCTGCTACCCCAGGATTCCTCTGCAGCTCCCAGTGCCATCTGCCACCATCTACTGTCCTGACACGCAAGGCACCTGCCCAACTTCCCAGACCTGGGCAGAGTGCTGGGTCACTGAAAGGCTGTGCTATGCCTTTTTGGTGTGACACATAAAACATGCCTGTGCCTGCTGCTTCAAGTACACGGGCTGAACTACAGGGTGAGGAGGTGGCACACGTGGCTGTAGGGATGGGTGGACTTCAGCAGGAGGCTACAGGCCATGGGTGCCTGCAAGGACAGGGTTGGAAGGTCAGCCTCAAAGGCTGTTTCTGAGTTGCAGGTTCAGTGAGGGAAGCCTGACCTCTACAGCTCACTCCTGGATATTCTTGGCTTTTCCCACTGCTATCAGACTGAAAAGCTGGTGGAAAACCCCGCTTTCCATTTTTCCACTCAGGCAGAACTCCTTGCCTTCTCTGCACAGTTGCTGCTGGTCCCACCACTACCATCACCCTTGCCATGAGATGGGGAGGGCAAACAAAAGCCTTCAGTCAGCAAATATTGCATGATAGCAGGATGCTCACATACCCTTTGTCGCACTTGGTACAGGTTATGGGCCAGGACATCCCTCATGGACTCCACCTCTGCAGGGGAGAGCTTGTTATCATGCCGGTTTCTACAGCGCCTGTAAATAAAAAGTTTAAATGCAATATTAAGCTGATTAAATGCTTGCCATCAAATGGAGCATGATCTGCTTTCAGTATTAAGACTGTGAAGAGCCTTTCAGTGAGCAGTTTTACCACAAAATCATTCAAAGCTGAATGAATTACAACAGGCTTGACTCCTTCCTGAGCTTTATTAATACACAGGGGTGGTCAGAAACTCCCCGTATGTTGGATTGAGCAGCCAACAGGAAGGCATTCCAGTTTCTTCTACTGTTTGAATGTGTTCTTCATTAGGGCCTCATAGTCTGGGCCTTGCTGTCCTGCTGGCTTTAACTCCTCTTCAGCACATTCTTAAGATATGCTTAACTAAACTAAAAAGTCTGAAAGATCTGCTCTGTGGCTAGGAGAACATGTAGGGTTTCCTTGGCGTTGTGCCCATTTCTCTATTTAAAAGAACTACCTAAAAGATAGTAATCTTTGTATTTTTTAGCAAACTGGGACAAGAAGTGCATAGTCGTTTGTAACTGCCTGGCCTTTTTACTAGCAAAACAAAGATGAAGCCTGCTGTGAAACATTAACTGGGTTTACTAAATCAGTCTGTGCAAGAGATAGTGTTTAGTTCCCAAGAAAAGAAAGGAAAAGAAGAAAGTCATTATCCAGAATGAATCAGTTGAGTTCATCTTTTTGTTTCTGTTTTTTTTTTCCTTTCTCCATTTTCCTTCTTTTCTCTTACTTATATCTTTATCATGTCTTCATTCTCAGCTAAGTAATATCCTTAAAGTTCTGCCTGCAAACTGTGCAATTAAAGAATGGATTATTATCAGTGCACAGTGTTGCCAGAATTTTGTGTACCTGATTTTTACTCCCTCTATAATAAATTTTATCAGCAAAGGAAGGTAGATTGAAACTTAATTAAGAATATGCTGTAATCATCTGAATGCTTGTTTGAATGCTTGAATTCTGCAATCACTGCTAGTTTAACAAGATTACCACATTTTGCACTATAATCAAAAAAGACAGAGGGAAAGACAAGTATTCTTTTTTTGAATTTTACCATAAATCTTATCTCGGCTTCAAGAAATCTATCCCAACTAATGTATGATTGACACTGATCAATTCCCAGCACCAGCAACAACAAACCTAGATATTTGGAACCTACATATTATGGAAAACAGACCAACACGGACACCTAATTTCAATCCAGCTAGTGATTTTGTTTGATTGGTTAGTTTGTTGATTGCTTGGGTAAGTTTTACTTGCTTCCAGCTCTCAGAGATAACACCGGGAGGATCCAGTTATGCTTCCAAATTCCCAGGATTACTTGAGCAATTTCAGTGTATATTTCTCCCATATTGAGTCTGGCATATCCCAGGCTGTAGGACAGCCCATGTATGCTATTTTCCACAGCAAGGAAACTAGTCTCTCAGTGGCCCCTAGTTGCAGCCTCTTTGGACAAGACAGGGACTGAGAAGCTAGGGCACAACTGTGAAAGCAAACATAAGCACAGCCCTTTGGGACTACTGGCCATCAGCCTGTTAATTCGTACTGCTCCTTAAAACACAGCTTTGGATTATTTTTGTACAGCAAATTGAATAACCATTGCTGATACAAACTATGTTGATGTCACAGGGAATAACGTTTCCGATCCTCATTTCACCTGATGTCTCCACTAGGCCTTTGCACTTTGAAGGTGGGAACAGGAGGAAACAATGAGAGAATAATGAGCAGAAGACATCAGATTACCTCTTTACATTTCTAGTTGCATACTTGTCCACATGCCAGTACATAAAAAGTGACCAGTCCTAAGTCATTTGAAGGCTTATAGCCTATCTCTTGAAGTGAGTTAAATAAATAAAATATCAGAGGTGAAACATCTCTCTAATGGGTATTTTTAAGGAGTATTTATCCAAAATGCAACCATAAAAACACAGTTTTAATTATATTTGCTTGGCTATGTTTTTGCCCATGTGTCTCTAACACAGCAGAAGTGACCAGAAGTGCTGATCATTTTTCTCAGTACCATGGCACTGCAAATACTGCTTCTATATGGTATAGGGTGGAATTTGTCTTCAAATTGCTACTGGCTCACGACCAGATTTTTGTATCACAACTAAGGACAGACACAGTATTTAATCCAACAATTTACACATGCGTTTATTCAGATAAATGTTAGTCTTAGGCAAGTTTACTTAATTACTCAGAACAGAGGTGTAAGAACTGCTGCATTTGTTCAGACCACAGATCCAATTAGCTCAGTATCCTGTCTCCTCCAGCACTCAGCACCAGACACCTTTTGAAGAACAGAGTTGGGAAAGCTGGTATTTTCCTGAAACACTCTTGTAGCCCCCAAGGACCAGAAAGTTTCCAAGCTACAGGAAAGCTACATCTTTTTTAAAGGTGTCATTTTATTTTTAAAAAGGCTATCTCAGTAGGAAAAACTGTACATTATTGATTGATGCAAAGTAAAATTCATTTGCAGCTAAAGTAGAGCTGGCAAATCTTAGTCTATCATATCAGCTGTTTATTGTAGAATATTTTTTGATCTAAATACTTATCTCAGGAGAGATTTTCTGAACTAATCTGAAGCAATTTATCTTATTTTCTCTTTCTGTCAAGAAAAGAAAGGAAAATGGTTTGTTTACCATAGACAGTCTACCAACCTTGCACATTTACTCTAGACTCAGAGCAGTTAAGGGAATACAGCAGACAGAAAGGAGCCTGACAGACACACAATCTCTTTTAATATGATCCATTTGGCAAAGAATGACCTAGAAAGAGAAGGGCTAGGTCTTACACTGCAAGCTGACTTCAGTTTCAAGAAAGCAGATGAATCTTGACACGATTATGTCATTTTCAAGAGAGATTTTAGTTTAAATTCCAGTTGTTACTTGAACTTTTTGGGGTGATGTGAGAAGAGCATTCACTAAAGAAGACATACTGGGCTGTGCCAAAGCTGCTGCAAAATGAAAGGACATGTGCCTTGGGAGAATGAGCATTCATGTAGTGTACTGAGAAAAGTAGGAAACCTTCCTGATGTAAATTCCTGATTTTCCCTGTTGAAAATCCAGACGAAGGTTCAGAAAATGTTCTCTGTATCCCCTCCTGTCTTTTTTTTCCATTTTCTTGTCTTCTCTGCAACCATGTTCTGGCTAATGCTGGGTACAGAAGTACCAGAATATAAGAAAATTTAAGGGGCTGAAATCTGAAGTTAAAAAACCTGCAAATTCTAGAAGGAAATTTGTTCTCTTCTTCTTGAGATACTGGAATCAAGACCTTTCCTCTATCCTCTCCTTCATTTCTCTCAGCAGCTGGCAGTGAAGAGCAAAACACTTCCACACCTGACTCATGATATCTCTTCCAAACTGCCCATCACTGAAGAAAAATATAGAAGGGAGAAAACCAAAAAAGTAGTTATTCTTAATTTTCATTCTGTGAGCAAAGAATCTTTGTGCCAAAGTGCTGGCCCAAAACAACACCTTCTCTCCTCATTACTCTCTTTATCTTACTTCTCTGTTAAAGTCATAACATTGCTTGGGTGGCTCCTCTTTTTTCTCTCCTTCCATCCTGTCCTTACTCTGCAAATGATAAAAAATCCCATACTCACTGTAAAGAAGCTGTGGATGGTTTTGAAATTGTCATGGCATTCTCAGCCATCTCGATGGCCAGTTTTATTTCCATCTTTTTATACAATGACACAATGCTGGATTTGGGTTGATGCTCCCGAATTAAGATTTTCTTCAAATACTTATTGTCAAACTTCTTAAATCTGTAAAAGAGATACCAAAATAAAGGGTAGGAAAAGGATTTTTGTTGTTGTTGTTGTTATTTCTGTGGAAATAAGTTGATGTTCATTCAAATGTGCACACATATAAATCAGCAGTAGGAACTGAATCCAAATTGGAGGCATCTGTGGACTCCTGAAGTACAAGTGAACAGAGACTTTTAGGGGCACATTTGGTGTGGTTTGCTGGTCCACAGAGATTGTAAAACCCACTGGACAAAAGAAAGGAAAAAGCTGCAATCAAAGGAAAAAAAAAAAAAAAAAGGGGGCTGGGAATGTGTTTGTATATAACCCTGCCACATTTGTAAGAAAAGAATGTGGCCAGTTTCCATGCTTTTGTACAAATGTTGTATTCTAATAGAGCATAACAGCAGCAGCTGCTCTTACAGTAAGCCTGGCCTATTCAGCCAGCCACCAATAATGCTCCAAATGCCCCTGTAGTTACAGTATTTTGTGCCCATTATGCTGCTGATAATTTTGAATCCTGACAATTAGAGTGGAGAAAATATATTTCTTTGTATGTTGAATGTCAGAGGGATTGAATGGACCTCAAAGTGCTACGTACATTCATGCTGCAGACTGAAAAATATCTGTAATGTATGATATAATTTAAATGTGAATGTGTGTAGCTTGGAACAGGTATGTCCTTTCAGGCAGATGTGTATCAGCACAGCAGCAGATCCTCTTACAGCTTTCTATCAAAGAAACGTATTACCACAGCAAGGTAATGCATTCCACAATGTTAAGAAAAAGCAATAGAATTTGCACATTTTCTTTTCTTAAAATCCGGTCTTTATACTTTAATAGAAAAGAGAGGTGTATTAAAGTTTCCACTGGAAATGGAGCTCTTTATGTTTTTCTGTGTACCAGAGAGCTACTTGGAATGTTATCTCTTAGGTAATTAATTCTGATACACATATCCTAGGCATCTTTAAAGCTACAGAGAAAAATCTAGTGAATAAAATTATCTTCCATTAAATGTTTTCACATACAATGTGCTATTTGAATCTGCTTCTGAACTGAAACATTACATTTACAAAAAAAAAAAAATAAATAAATAAAAAATTATCATAGTTGCAGAGATGTGGATTCTAGAGGAAATAATATATCTTTTTTCTCACTGGAATGTGGAAATGCAGTTATTTGAATGGAATTACTGCTTCAAGAGTGATTTGTTCAGCCTGCACAGGCATTGATGTGGCCTCAGGGGATAGCTTAAAGCTATCTCTACTTTGAGAACCAGAAAGATATTTTGGCATCCAGGTCCAGGTATGTGCCCTATCTGCATCCTCATACCCTGATGGGACAAGAACTGAATGTAAACCAGCCTTCTTCTTCATACTCCCATAAGGAAAACCCAGTCACAATGGGTGCTGCCACGTGTCCCAGCCGACACCAATCTGGATTACTGGATTCCAGTTCTGAAAGGTAAGCCAAAGGACTCAGGCACAGAAGCCTAAGCACAGCCAAAAGGATAATATTTAGCTTTTGAGAAAATATTTATGGCTTTTGAGAAAAAGGAAGGTAAGTCTCTACACCTCCATTCATGTGCTGAGGTGTTGGCCAGCATCACCACTGCAATCACTTGGGGAAGAAGGCAGCTCAGAATGTTGGGTTGGTCTCTTCTGAGCAATGCATGGATCCACAAAGCTTCAAAAAATCACCTTATCTTGCTCATAGAAGACCTATCACAGGTTCTGTGGCTTCTGAGCAAAGACTAGCTTGAAACTATCAACTTGTGCTAATATTCCACTATTTCCTTCAGTGTTACACACTATGTGTTTAAATATGACTGAGTACAAAGACCTGTAAGAACAAATGGGTAACTATTATTGAATTTGTTTTCACCTACAAAGGATAATATTTGCCAAAGAAGCTTAAAGAGAGAGGCAGTGAAACACCACTCCCTATTCCAAATCCAGTCTAAATCCTAAAGAAGCACTGTCGCGGATCAAAGATTTATGCCAAAGCATACACACAGGCTGATGAGTTTATCTACTGTGTTTTTCTTTAAGAAGGGTTCATTTTCTCCCTGTTTGTGCAGAAGCAGTTTAGCAGACAGCATATAGGCACTGCACTCCCAAGAGATAGTTGTTACTCAGGAGTTCACCTTTAAAAAGAGATATTGCATGTCTCAAATATTTTCATGCTATTTTCCCCTTATGGGGCTTAAGATGGATTTCTTATTTTATTTAGTTTTTTTATTTTACACCACAGATGATAGGCTATTTTATTGTAACAGTCTGAGTAAGATATGCTTACTTATCTCTCAGCTGGTAATGACTCCAATGTCCACATATATCTTCAATACCAGCCTTCAAGTGATCCATCAACTAGAGAAAAAAAAAGTGGCCATTAGGAGAAAATAGTGTCACCACAAGTATTGGTTGACAAGATTTTGAGATTTCTAAATGGGGAGGGTGACTTAATTCAGAAAACATTCTAAAAATCAAGGCTAATATCCCATTATGCACTGTCACAGGTACTGTGCTTGGCTGCTGTGTCAATATTTTGATTGAAGTGGTAATTCTGTCAATATACCATCATCTTACCATCACCTAGCAAAACACAGACTCATGTAAAGGACTGTTCCCAATAGAAAACAGTACTGAGCATCCAAGCAACATTCTCTTCTTTGCTTACTATGACCAAAACCTAAATTATTGGGTTTGTCACTCAAGTCTCCTCTCAGCATACGTGACATCCTTCCACATGCATGGGGGCAGGTACTCTACACTATAACTTTTACCCTGAGACTGCAAATCCTCTGATAATTTTGCATATTGTCATGAGAACGGCATCACTACAATCAGAATTTTCAATCATCTTTTTTTTTGTATTTCCAGCATTACAGGAATAAATAGACAGAAAATGACCAATTCCTGTATACATATAGCCGTACATTCTGCTTTTAAACATTAGTTTTGTTCAAAACTAAGTGTAAAAGCTGAAATAGCAAGAATTAAGTTCACCTCAAGTTGAAATCAATTCAGATTTTCTGATTTTGCCAGTGCCCTTGAATGCGTTTAAGGAAAAACATTTTTGTTAATTTTGGATATATTCCCTACCGTGAAAAGGAAAACGTGTACTTTGTATTTTGTTTAGTGCTGTTGTTGGTTTGAGTATTTTTTTGTTATTTTTCATATTGGTAACTTGAGAGCTAAATAGGTTTGAAAGGGAAAAAGACCATTATTCAGAATAATTTGGAGTGAAATTTGCAGACCAATGGTTTGACACATTTCAGTTCAGTAAAATTTTATTAAAGACTTTTAAGGTGTCAGTGTGTTTATAATCAATCAAAAGATGACAACAAAGCTATCTGACAAATCTAGCTGGAAAGGATGATTAGTGCATTTAATAAATTCTACTTTTATGTGTCTTTCCTACCACAGTCACAAGTATCTAGATGCAAGAGATCTGCTATGCTGTGACTGTTATGGTATAAATATGACAGTTACTATGGGTTCAAATGAACAATCATGTTTTAAATATTATGCCTAGGATTTCCTCCAAATATTCTAAACTGCATCCAGAGTTACAACACCCTTTCTTTTCTTCTTTTTAGGGTACCAGCTACTGATACCAAAAGCTTACTCGCATGTGAATTTCTTCATTGATGGACTCCTTTTTGTTAGTCTTTTTAACATCCAGATATCTGACCAATGGTCCAATTGTGATTCCCTGCATTTGGAAAAAACTGAGTTGAAATGTTAAAATGTTAATAAACTTCCCCCCCCCCCCCCCCAAGAAAAAAAAAAAGAGAGAAAACAAGCAAATGGATCTGTCAGAAAATTTTTCTCTTAACTAGGGGTTAAACCAGAGAGGATTAAAACTCAAAGACTTAATATATATATATATGGCTATTTTAAAAATCAATATCATATTTATCAAACCATTTTAACTATGTAAAGTAACTGACTCTTTGTCAAATTTCACCAAAAAAATAAAACAAACAAACAAACAAAAACAACCAAACAAATAACTTGAATGAAAATATTGTCTTTTTGAGGTCCCTACAATCCTGACACTTTTTACTTCAATATTTTCAAAATTATTATTATTTTTAATGTTGAAACCATTTTCAGCTGCTCCCAATTCCCCACTGCACAACTAGAGAATCTGGCATTTAAAAAGGGGATACAGAAACAAAACTGGTTTATTGAAATGTTCTGATGGGATCTAAGTGCCTAACCACAAGTGTGTAGAGATTCATGGGCACTCTAAAGTATATGAAATCTTTGTATGGGGAAATAAAGAGCATGGGGCATCCAGAAGATCCAGCTCCTCCTTGCAGGGCACTGTAAGCCAAGTGGAATAAACTAGTCACCTCAATTACATGAAAGCAACTCATTAAGAAACACAGTTACCTGGATGAATACAGTGAAATATATAACTACAAGTGTAGCAGTAATGAACAATTTTTTTCTTGGGAAGAGTTTCACTGGAAGCAAGAACGCAAGAGAAAAGCTGCTGGCTCCTCGAAGACCACTGTAGGAAATAATGAGTTGGTCTTTGAAGGTGAAGGGGTAGGTTCGGAACTTGTTACTAATGTAGAAGAGGGCAAATACACCTAGAAAGACCAAAAAACAAACAATAACAAAAACAAACAAACAAAAAGCATTACTATTAGGCAAGGAGGAAAAGACAATATTTAAAGCAAAACGACATCTTGTCCCAGGCAGCTCCTGACAGACATTTCTTTTGATTTTTGGTTCTTGTAAGTTCTCTTTGATCAACTGCTGTATCTGCCTTATGTGAAAAAATATCTTAGAAAAAGAGTATATTTACTAACTCCTTCAAGTTTAAAATGTGCATATGGGATTTGAAGTAAGATTAGGGGAAAAGATTTAGCTTCCTATATTTATGCTGCACAATTCTCTGAAATGTTGTGAAAAAGAGGTAAGCCACTAGAAAACATTTTTTCCTGTGCTTTCCCTTGCGATGTTTCCTGCTTTCTGCACATGATCTGCCCAAAGTGTTCGAACAGTTATTTATTAACATGTCCTGTGGACAGGTTTACTGAAAGGCAGAAAGTAATAGCATTTTAATTTTGAATCCCCAGTTTATTGTCTCTGTAATTCTGTTTATTTCTTTGCTTTCATTTCCCTGATAATAAAAAGTTAATCAGACAGTCTGTGGCTGTGTAAGGACTGCAGTTTTTGCTTTTAGTGAACTGCCTGAGTTTCTCTTAATCTTCTTTATCATAAGACGAGAGTCTTATGATTTTGCGTGAACTGTTATGCTGCAGAAATAAATGTTGAATATTGGGTAGACAAACCTAATACACTATTCTAGACATCAACTACTCAGATTGAAACTGTGCTATGTGAGGTGTCACCTCTTGGCCAATTCTTTTTACCTTATTCAAGCTACAGAGGAAATGATGCGATCATTTTAGCAAGTTCAAGACAAATATTTTGGCCTTCCTCAAGAAAACTCTAGCACTCACCTAGGTGTCCGATGTCTGGGAGATAAACGAACATGTGGCAGTAAAATGACTTTTGTATTACAAAAGTCTGTCTTTATCTGAAGGATATTTCTATATGAAGTCCTAAATTAAGCTTTTAAAAACTTACAGATTATGCTTTGTCCAAAATTAGCAAGAAAATATTTAATAATTACTGCCTTCTTGCTGTCAGCCCACAAGAGTCATATCGCCTCTGTGGTTGGGTACTTATGTCAACACCATGTAAGAGCTGTTCTCATGCATATTTTTGAATCTCCATAAATCTTCCTCTTTTTCCTCTAGTAAGGAAGACCTTCCTCCAGGTCTTGAATTTCAAAGATCTTGAAACTTCTATCAACTTTGAGGGTCAAACCAATATTTCTTCCTGCTTTGTTGTTCTATTTGGGTTTGGAACGAACCACTTCAGAGTTCTACAAAACGTCATCTGAACATCAGTTCCTCAGTGCCAACACTTAGTTGGTCCCAGACTCAGAGTACTGTAGGTTGGAAAGGAACTTTGGAGGTCATCTAGTTCAAACTCCTGTTCAAAGCATATCTAATCAGATCAGGCTGTTCAGAGTTCCAATCTAGTCTTGAATGCACTCAAGGACTGAGAGCTGTGCTGCATTTATAACAATGGAGCACTCTTACATTAAGAAATTAGTTCCTACTCTCTATTTAATGTTTTTAGTGTTCCAGCTTTTGTCTGTTGTCTCTTATCCTACTGGAATGCACCTCTGTGAAGTCTGGCTTCATCATCTCTCTATCCTCTGACCCAATACTTGTAGATATCAATAGGGTCTACTCCAAGCTACTTCTTTTTCCGGCTGAGCAGAGCCAGCTCTCAGACTCTTCTTGTATGTCCAGTGCTCACCACTCTGGCAGCCTTTACTGCACTTAATCCATGACCTCTTTACCAGAAAGTCCAAAACTGAGCACGGCACTCCAGACACAGCAAATACTCTTACTGTTGCTGAATAGAGAGGAAGAAATTCTTCCTTGGACCTACTGGCTACACACTTGCTAGTGAAGTACAGGATGCAGTTGATCCTCTTTATCAAAAAGGCACACTTCTGACTTTCGTTCAGCCTGCTGTCTACCTAGTGAGGTCCTTCTCTACAAAGCTAATTTCAGCCTGTTAGTACATAGAGTGATTGCAACCAAGATGCCAACCCCTACATTTGCTTTTTCTGAGTTTTGTGAGCTCTCCTTCAGAACTTTATTTCCAGTCTGTTCGGTTCTCATTGAATACTAGCCTTGCCATCCATTGTATTGACTACTCCCCTCAGCTTGATGTCAGCTGCAAACTTGCTTAGTGAGACTCATTCCACCCTCCAGGTCATTAATGAAAGCCGTGCTGATTCCTCCACTGAGCCCTGAGGGATGTCACTGAATCACAGAATAATAGAATCACAGAATGGTCTAAGTTGGAAGAGACCCTTCAGATCATCTAATTCCAACCCTATGCTATAGACAGGGACACCTCCCACTAGATCAGGTTGCTCTAAGCTCCATCTAGTCTAGCCTTGAACACATTAACAGCCTCCCTGGGCAAAAAGTTCCAGTGTTTCACCACCCTCACAGAAAATAATTCCTTCCTAATATGTAGTCTAAATCTACTCTCATCCAGTTTAAAACCATTCTCCCTTGTTCTGTTGCCACATTTCCCTATAAAAAGTTCCTCCCCAGCCTTCCTGGAGGTCCCCTTCAGGTACTGTAAGGCCACTACAAAGTCCTCCCAGAGCCTTCTCTTCTAGTATAGAGTAGAGGGGCAGAATCACCTCCCTTGACCTGCTGGTCACACTTATCTTGAGGCAAACCAGGATATGGTTGGCCATAGTCCTGATGTTTGTCTACTAGCTTGCACCTCTCAGGATCTTATATTTCACAGTCTCATGGTCACTGCAGTCAGAGCTGCCCTTGATCTCCACATCTTCAGATGTTCCTCCCTTCTATGCGAGTAGAAGAAAAGACAAAGCATAATTCATGGCTGTCTCATTGACAAATGCATCAAGAAATTTTCTTCAATATTTTTCAGAAAACTCCTGGATAGCCATATTGCCCTTCTAACAGATACTGGCATAGTTAAAGTCTCCCATGAGTATCAGGGCCTGCAACACTTCCTCCAGTGCATAAGCAATGCTTTGTCTGTCTCCTTTTCTAGATCAGAAGATCTGCAGTAGACAGCTATTAAAACATCAGATGTATTGGTCTCTCTGAACCACTGGTCCTCCGCACATACTTTCTTTTGGCTCCTCACCTTTGCCAAGGGAAAGCTCCATACATTCAATCTGTACTTTTATAAAGAGCACAGTTAATCTTCCTTGTCTTTCTATTCTGTCTTTCTCAACTTTTCAAAGTTTCTGCTGGCCTATCCTTGTCATCAAGAGAAGATGAGAAATGGTGTCCCACAGCTATTGTGACATGACATCCTCTAGGAAATCCTCTGCCCATGCTCAAGGAATCATAATCTCATAGATGAGGAAGTAGGAGACCTTTGTAGGAATGGAAAAATACTGTGTGTAGAAATGTAATAATTTCATATGCACTACTTTCTAGTGGTTTAAAACCTCAGTGTCTAAACTGACTTGTGAAGATCATTAGTATAGAATGGACTGCAACCTTGTGCAGTGGTATGGGCTTGAGGAAATGCAGCTGGAAATCAGCTGGTCAGCAGCTGGCTAAACAGTTACACAATATGATGAAAATACTGCAAAGCCCACTTATCCATGGGCATATAGTTAAGTAAGATGCCTGCTTCTATATAGGCATAATCATGGCAATGTTTCAATTTTGCTTAACACTTTTTGTTCTTACCTAATCATATAGTCTGTGCTTGAAAACTGGCATTAAGATTTGTTTAACATTTTTCCTTCTTTTTCTGCATGTGTGGATTTGTGAAATGAATTTGTCTGTAACTCATGCCTAGTAAATTCATTATTAAACTGGTTATACCA
Source organism: Perdix hodgsoniae (assembly GCA_035772895.1). Taxonomy (NCBI): domain Eukaryota; kingdom Metazoa; phylum Chordata; class Aves; order Galliformes; family Phasianidae; genus Perdix; species Perdix hodgsoniae. The sequence goes on along the minus strand of JAPSGF010000027.1, from coordinate 6,324,747 downwards.
GTCTGCACTGGCTTTTCTAACATACCTTTGCACCAAAAGCTTTCTTTTAGAGATGCAAACCAGGTTGTCTGCAAAAACTGACTTACTCAGTGTCCGCCAAATGAGGCAGAAAAGCAGAGTGAAGCAAATAAAAGCCCAATTCCACTCATGATTTTTCCCCACTGTAGACACTCCCATGAAAACAAAGATCAGGGTCTCGCTGACACTGCTCAACATCTTCATGAAGTACTTTATTGTTGTGTAGGAATTCTGAGATACATTCTCCTCCACATATTTTTTCATAGTCACTGCACATGCTGTCATCCTGTAGGAGGTAAAACATCAGAGATCAACCACAAACTGCTTTTGTTGTTGTTTGTTTGTTTGTTTGTTTAATAGCAACTTGAGACTGCATTTATAGTCTTCACTATCAAATTTTAACCTTCCTTGTATAATGTAGCATTTGACTTCTTCAATAATACTTGCTATTTCAGTTAAGTAAAAGAACTTCATTCAGCTTTATGAATCCACTTTGTATACAGGAAAAAGGAAGCAAATCAGTCAGCTTCCCTTGAGGGGAAATGAGGATATCACATTCCTGTTCAAAGTCCTTTTTATTCTGAATGCATAATGCACAACCACCAAGCATCAAATATTTGAGTATCAAACAAAGGGCAGTCAATTTTGTACCAGGCTGTGGCTGTATTAATTAGAGGGACATAACCTGCCTGTGAGTGATCTTTGCCTTGAGGTGCTGGTGGAAGAACACGGCTATAGCTCTATGCAGGGATCAAAGACTCCAGTGAGTCCTTGCCAGCTGGTTGGCAGATCAGCAGGACCAGGACAGGCTTCAGAAATTTTCCTCCCATAGAAGTTCACTGCTGCACAGCAGGGGAAAATTTAATTACCCTACAGATACATCTTTCATTCCTTTTAGTTACCCAGGGTGTGGGAAATGCTACAAAGGAAGGAAAGGAATTTTTTTCCACCTCTTTAGTCCTTGTTACTCAAGCTAGAGCCAGCTTCAGAGGTATCAGCCATGACCCAACACAGATACTTGTCATATTCATTTTGAGCAGTAGTCTTCAAGAAGGATTACTGAACAGTTTACTCTTATCTCCTTCATTTTCCACAGCTGTAGATAATTAGATAGATTTAGTGCAAGGCTAATAATATATTCCATCATCTATCTAGTTCCTGTTGATGTTATTTAGTCTTTGGGGGCTTCTTGTGATTATATTTTTCCAAACTTGTAAATTTGGAGAACATTGACTGCTCATTAAATAAGCCTTTATCTAGCTTCTGTTCTTTTAATTTCTGTTGAAGAAATCTCAAGGGTATTCTGGTAGAACTGAGCAGGTCCAAGGACATTCTAAGGCAATGCCATTAGGCATTAAATTTTAATACTGTTGACTTTCAAAGACACATGCATAATCAACTTTCATGATATAAGTGAAAAATGAATTCCTCAATAATTTAGAAGGGTGACAATAAGTTCCCATCCCCAAAACAAGCAAAAATTTCCTTAGTGAAGCAGTAATAATAATAAATCCCAATTATATTAACATTTTTTATTACTAACAATTTCAGTGCCCTAATGAAAATCAAAAGTAAGAGAACATAGAGCTATGTAGTATAGTGTAATGGGTAGGCAAGGAAGCAGTATTCTGGGCAGTGCAGGTAGGAAAGACCACATGTGGTATTAGTGCTCAATATGTAGTAGGTCTCATCCAGCTCATCCCCATAACTTTAGGGTTAGGGTTAGGTATCTCAGGTACCTAAGAGCAAAGATGTTGGAGGCACAAAACAGAGCCCAAGACTCAATTCCTTTGTCTCATAGCTCAGATAAACACATTTCCTCTCTAAATAGTTGTTTAATATGGATAATATTCTAATCTGGCTTTCCAGAGTTAGTACAAAGCCAGTCATTATCTGAGGCTAACCAAACCTGAGTTTGACAGGTAGAAATGAGCAGATGTAACTATCTCAACAGTCACATACTTTTATTTATTACCTTTGTCAACTGGATTGCCCCCAACAGGGAGCATCTTTCTGGAGATTCCTGTCCTCCAAGAGCACCAAAATCCACAAAGACTCCACTGGCTCATGAGCTCAAAGCCACCCACTAGCCAATCACTGAGCTCCATAGCATCTCACAGCACTAGCTACAGGTTTTGCCACCTTGCCAAGTGACCTGTTCTTTACATTTCCCTCTTCTGAAGAGTTGTTAGCTACAGAATCCTTTGAATCTCCTTACCAGCAGTTTTACCCTAATGTCTCTCACTTTTACCCCCTATTCCTTTCTCTTCTTCCAGTAATGCTACTCAAACCTAACGTAATTCCAATAAACCATGTCAGAAATGATTTTCACTATCATATTAACTATACACAAGAGCAATAACCCTGACATTCCTAAGTTTTTAAATTTCCACTCATTACTCTTCATCTCTATTCTTATCCACTGTTGAATGCTTAGCAGTAAAGGCACATACACAAGTCTATTATCAATCCGTTCTCTCACTGAACTGGTTCTACCAGAGGTAGACTGTTCCCTCATGCTCTGAGGAACAGAAAACTGTCAACTGGTGGCAACAGCAGACATCATACTCACAGTTTGCAAGATTTTTTTTTCCAGTAGGCAAAAAATAATTTAAAAAAATTGTCAGCACAGATATCTATTCCTCAGTAGTACATCTCTGCCTAAACTGAGCGTAGGCTTGCTTCTTCTAATTATCACTGCACTTATAGACCACTTAGAAACTGTTTACCGACAATTTGTAGGCCACAGGCTGAAAATGCTGATATTAGTACAACCTCAATCTCAAGTAAACCATCTCCATGAAACACTGCTCCTTTCCCCAAGAGAGCATCTGAAAAGGCGTAAGGAATACTCACGCCAAGATGCCTGAGACATAAAGGATTTCAGCACACAAGTACGACAGGTAGCTGAACATGAAGACCAGCAGGGGTTCGATAGCGGAGACATTGTAGGTGAATCGAGTCATGAGGGCTGAAACAAACCCGAAGACAACACCGAACAGCATGCCACCCAGTCCCACAACGAAGAAGCGAGCAAAGCCAGCGAGGATATCAATGGATTCAATCTCTTCGTACTTGTGCATCTGGGTGAAGGCGATGAAGATGTTGTACAACACCTGTGTGCAAAATGAGGAGATAGCTGTCAGGAGTTTTTCTGAAGCTGGCAGACTTACTCATTTGATACATATACCTATGTACATATGTGTGCCAGATATTGCTTTAGGCAGATCAGTAAAGTGATATTTGAAATCTCAGATGGCTCATAACACATCCCAAATTAGGTGCTTTCCAAGTGTTCTGAAAATGGCAAAAAAATGGAGAGTAGGTTGATGGTTATGTAAAAAGAGTAAAACTCTCAGAGATCAAGTGTAATTAATGTAGCTGAAAAATACTCATGCTATTTGGTTTTTGTATCAGATGTTCAAAGCCCATCTGGGTACCTTACCAAGCCCACATGCATTCTCACATTCTGTTTCTGACTCATGACGGGGCAGGGCAGAAACTGCAAAATGTGCTTCTTACATAAAACCTGTTTAGCTGGTCTGTATGATCTGTAAATTGAACACACTTCATTGGGTGGACTATGAAATATCAAATGTCCTTCAGTAGTGCTTGATGCATAAAAATTGTTTAACATCACATCTCCAATGGAAAAGGAAGCAGGAGGAAGGGAAGGGAAGGGAAGGGAAGGGAAGGGAAGGGAAGGGA
>JAPSGF010000027.1:6177540-6312341 GCA_035772895.1 Perdix hodgsoniae | reverse complement strand
AATAAAATAAAATAAAATAAAATAAAATAAAATAAAATAAAATAAAAGACTATCTCAGGTGATCTGATTTGACCACTTGGAGTCCAAAAGAAGACAACAGAACAAGTTTTTCTTCTGGACAGGAACCCTTGCATTTCGCTTAGGTATAGCCATACAGATAGCAAGATGCACTGTGGGTAAGTGGTATGAACCTTGACAGAGGTCTGCAAAAAAAAATAAATAAATAAAAATAAAGCAGATGTTTCAGAGCCCTTGTAGCTGTAAGAACCAAGGGATTTACAGTCATGATGTTCCACAGTTTTGGTAGGACCCATGAGTGACCCTGGTCACATGGGATCAGGGGCGTGCAGATGTGTCTGAGTGTGAAATGTTTCAGGGCTGGTAGAAATGCCTTATCCCACTTCATGAAGGATGGTGGTTCCTGGGATCAGCCCTGACACAACATTCCTCCTTGCCTCAACCCCTTCAGCATACCTAGATGTGGGAGCCTCCTAGAACTTTCATCCTTGATATTCTCCAAGGAAGAGGTAACTCATATATAGAGCTTGGATTTATCCTGCAGAACTGCACAGAAAATTAAACTACAAGATTTCTCAGGAGTTCTTTTTTAGATCTTTTTTCTAGGAAGAAAAAAAAAAAAGGTATAAAAATACAAAAATGCTTCAACGGAAAAACAATGCAAAGAGAAGAACATCCACATTTCTCAACATCATTGCAAAACATAATAAATATCCTAATAATAATTTACTAAAGATAGCTTACATATACACGTGTGTGAAGTGCCACATAGTTTTTCTGTGTGCACATTTGCACTGCAACCCTTCTCAGAGTTCTAGAGTGAGCTACTGCTGGCTCAAGTGACAGTCCAGAGTAGTCTGCTGATGTAAAAAAAAAGGTGTTTAAATCCATTAACTGCTGAGATAGCAGTCATTCCTCTGTGAAATTTATGCTATCGATGTACCAGGCTGCATAACCTTTGGAAAAAGCCTTTTAAGCTGCAATTTCCCAACACCTTTGTGGTATTCACAGGCATGTGGTAGTGCATGTATTTCCAGAACTTCTTGTTTGGAGCAGTAGAAATAGAAGGCTTCCAGGTAATGACTGGTAAAATCCGAAGAGCCTTCTTAACTACTGGAGGCAAGGTCTCTGGCTCTTGGAAAGCTTGGAACTTTATTAAAACCAATTTGATCTTTTTGTCTTCCAGTGCACAGTTCACTGCTGCCTGCAGCTCAAAGATGTTTGGTCCACTGACATAGGCTGGGCTCAGAATAATGATTGTTCTTCTACTTTGTTTGATAGCTGTAACAACTTCATCTGTGTATGCTGGAGAAGAAATTACAGTTATTGCAAAGTGTATTGGACATTTTATCCAAATTAGTTCATTTAAGAATGGATAATCACCAGAAATACAGAAAAACAGGAATAGTAGTGCTGAGCAACCACATTAACCTTAAAACCGTTCATGATCAGAGGGTATCTCTGCCATTTTTATGCAGCCTTGAGAACATAACTGGATGCTCAAAAGGTGGAGGGCACAGCTGAGATCACAACCACAGCACATTCAAGCAAGATCTCAAAGGACACTTGGATTTGTCTCTGTCTCTCCCAGGGAGAGGTACTGAGGACTTCCAGTTATTGCTGGTGGCACTGACCAAGGTGAGTCAGAAAGTAACTAATGAAAAATTTGGGATATTCTTTTCAAAGAACGGAGCCTGTCTGTGAAGAAATTCTTGGATGAGAAGCTTTGTCTCAGCCAAGTATCTCATGGAATGGAATGGGTTGAAAAGGATCATAATGATCATCTAGTTTCCAACCCCCTGCTATGTACAGGGTCACCAACTACTAGATCAGGCTGCCCAAAGCCTCCTCAACATCCACACTCAAATATACACTTTCCATGGTTGCAGAGACCAGGTAAAAAGATCAAACATGGCAAGAAAGGAGCAGAAACACCAGTGCCAAAACATAACATTTGTTGAACTAGTGCTTAAGATTTTTAGGAAAGAAGAAAATAATCTTATAAGGAACTGAAGACTTTCTACCAACGTCAGGAACCTTACCTCCTCCTGGAAGAATATCTCTTTCAAGAATGCATAACTTGTATCCATATTTGTTTTCAAGTATATCTGGAAGGATCTCCAGGGCAAATTTTTCCTCACTAATAAAAGCAGAGTCACTTCCAGAAGAGTCTGTTTTTGCATAGGACACAAAGGCATCAAATTCTTTGCCATCTAAAATAAATAAATATATACATAAGTAACACAGCATACATTAACAGGTGTCTGAAGTATTCAGCTTCTTACTTAATGCAACATTTCCATTTATTTTCTATACATTTGCTACCTATTTAAGCAGACCCAACACAAATTAAAACTTACAAAGCAATCATGAAGAACAGCAGTTCAGTTACGCAAAGCCAAGCCTGTCTCTCATTTTCTTCTCTGTAGACATATGCTATCTATATTGCAGGTGACCAATGCAAGAAAGTTTAAATTAGGCACCTTATTTTATTTTTTTTTGTATTTTTACATATATGTGCCAGTTTTAACCAGTGGGAGATCTGGCACGTCGCAGGAAAATTCCACACTCTAGGGAATGATTCCCAACCTTTTCTGTCATTCATCCAAATGCTGAGTCCAAAGAGAGTCACAAATGCACAACCTGCTTTATAAATATAGTGAATTTTACTTTAAAAAGCTAGGAGGAACAATGTTCATGGACATTAGCTGTTGTGAAAGATACACTGTTTTCATACACTGCTATTTCTAATCAGAGAGAAGGGTGGAAGTGGCAAAGATTAAATCTGATTCAAATATGAGCTCAGAAATCGAGTACTATCCAGCTCCTGAACTTTGTTCCAGTCTCATTAAAAGAATGTTTGCAAAGTGCAGCTGCTGAATACATAAAGAACTCTTAGGTCTGAAACATTCTGCTACCAATGTCCCAAATTTCACCCATTGCTATCTACAAAACAAAAGAAACCTATTTGCCAAATGAACTGCACTTGAGGGAAGATGAAATAGAACATAAGAAATCGCTTATGATGCAAAAGGCACACTGATCTCAGTACAATATGAATATGACTGCTTCTAATGCTATTTGAGATGCCCTAAGGTTGGTTGATGAGCTTGCCAAACTTTACATAGGCACTACTGGAGACCCAAATATTTTGGTATAGTAGGATATGCTCAGGCAAGCCAAGTGACAGCAGATATCTTTTTATTTAATCAGCTGATTCATATTACATGTCAATATAGTCAAGAGAAACAATAAAGTAATTCAGCTGTTCAGCATAGGGTGTTTCTGCAGAAGGAGCTGAAAAGCTCTCTAGATTTCACCGTATTGATCACAGTCCACAGAATGGGAACTGAGACATCTAACCCCTGCACAGTCACAGAGGTAATAGCATTGAATCTCACCCCTCCATGCTAACATTCTGATTTCTACCCCTGTTAGATTAGGATCATAAGGATCAGAAGAAATCATTTGGAACCCTGGGAGCAAAGGAAATGCATGTGGAAAATTAATGACCTGCTTGAGTTGGGTTTGAAAGACTACATTCATAACTAGCAGATAGCAGAAAGTACATTATCAAAAGAAAACATGGGTGTGAAAATTCAGCTTAGAGGCTGAGACTATCTGCAGTGCTCCTGGCCAGACACTTCTGCCATTTCCTTGTAAGAGCAGAAATAGTTACCTATTACCTTCTGCTGGTCTATTTTATTGCTAAGTTGAGCCACTGTAGGCCCAAAAGTGAATCAGCAACAGCAAACACACATGGCTTGGAGGTGGGGCAGTGGGTCACTAGACTGGTTTAGCTGAAACGTCCAGCTACACCCTGATCTAAAAATCCTTTGAACACCACTTTTAAATGACAATAAATCCTTGGCAAAACAAGCCAGATATTCCTCATTTCACCCATAGAGGTCACTGCAATCTTATCAGATAACCACCCTTGATAAATACATCACGGTTTTGCTTGTTTGTTTGTTTTATCTTTTTAGCATCACTACTGCAAAAACAATTTAAAAATGCTTACATAGGAAGCACAATTGGGATTTTTTTTTTTTTTTTTTTTTTTTCCAGAACAGTACAGGAGAACAGTTACACCCTGAGAAACTTTTGGGATTTATGTTTCAGGTGCTCAAAATGTTGGAAATGATGTTAGTTAAGCAAAGTTACTCTAAAAATTGTCTTTAAATGTTAATTCCCCAGCTTCTTCGCTGTCTCTTTCTTCCTGTGGGAGAGGCAAGATTTTTTAGAAGTATATCTTAATTAGCTGTGGAGGAAGCTCAAGGGTTAGAAAGGTGTGAGATAAAGGATGAGCTGTTTTTAGCTAACTAATGAAAGGGTACAGAGATGATGGAGAGATTTCTCTGAAGCACAGAGTGATAGCAGAGAAGGCTACAGACACAAGCAGCAATAATTAAAATCCTCATTAGAAGTTAGTAAAAAAACTTTTCAATGCAAAAATGGTCAAGTACTGGAGCAGGTTGTCCTGAGACCTTGTGAATTGTCTATCTTTGGTGGTATGCAATACTTGGATGAACAAGGTCCGGAGCCATCCAGCCTACGCTGGCTCTGCTTTCAGCAGTATCTTGAATCAAATGACTTCCAGGGTCCCTAGCAGCTTATGTGGTTCTGCAATTTTCTAATGCTGTGCTAAGAGGAGTGGGAGAGAAGGAAGAAACAGTAAAATGACATGAAATTTTTGCTTTTTTTTCTTTATGAGCAAGCTGTTTCAAATCTTAAGTAAATTGATATGCATCCACATGAAGTGAGAAGGACATAATCCTACAGCTGGGAACATCTTTGGGGTGAGACATCTTGAGGCATAAAACCTGCTGGATAGACACAGCTAGTCTGCATACTTCATGCCTTCCATGCCATAAATGGGGCTGTGTGCATGCAGTACACTGGAGTTAAGGAGTAGGACAGAAGTGCAAGAGATACAAAGGGGTCTTAAATTTCAATGTAAAAATCTTGCCAGGTCTGTCTCTGTCCTTCTGACAAATGTTGTAAGGTCAAAGGGGACTTTCCAGAGGTTCTTAAATCAATCTACTACCAAGCAGAGGGGAAATTTTAAGTGATTTCCCAAATAACTTTTGATAGATGTCCTAGAGCTTACAACAATACTTTCCGAAAAGGCAGTCAATTGTTTCACTGTGTATGTATTTATAGATACATAGATAAATGTATTTTATATTCACACATAATTGAAATACACCTATGGAAACACAAAAGTAAACTCATATATTATATGTCTCAAGACACATCAAAACTCAAGGATTTTTAGAAAAATTTCCTTGGGTAATTTCTGTCAGATTAATTTACAACCACTTAAGGAAATTAAATGCTAAATTCATTGAAGTAAGCACTGCGATTTCTGATACATTTTTTACTGCCTAATATGTTGAGGCCCATTTTATCTGAGATGATGTGCCAATGCTGCTACAGAGACTTGAAATTTGAAAAAGTTGATCACTGATGTAAAACCATGATAGTCAACATAACTTTCAGAAAGCAAAAACTGCCCCGAAGTGCACAAAGTTTGTGTTATCTTATTTCACATAACCACAGGATGGCTGATGCTGGCAGGGCCTTCTGTGTCCCTCTGGCCCAACCTAGAAGGGCCACCCACAGCAGGGTGCCCAGGTCCATGGCCAGGCAGCTGTTGGCTCCATCTCCAAGGAACAGACCCCACAAACTCTGGGCAGCCTGTGCCAATGCTCTGTTACCTGCACAGCACAGAACTGCTGCCCTATGTTCATAGGGAATCTCCTGTGCTTCAGTTTGTGCCCATGGCCTCTTGTCCTGGCACTGGTCACCAATGAAAAGAGCCTAGTTTAAACTTTTGTGCATCCTATTCTCAAGTATTTGTACACATTGACTAGATCCCCCTGAGCTGCATCTTCTCCAGACTGAACAGGTCCAGATCTCTCAGTCCCTCCCCAGAAGATAACCTTCTCCTTTGATCATCTTTGTGACCCTTCGTTGGACTCTCTCCAGTACATCCATGTCCCTCATACTGGGAGGGCCAGAACTGGACACAGTGCTGCAGGTGAGGCTTCAGCAAAGCTGACTGGGGCAGAAAGATCACCTCTTAACCAGCTGGCAATACTTTGCTGAATGCAGCCAAGAATACTAAGCATTCTTAGCAGCTAGGGCACGTAGTTGAATCATGTTCAACCTGGTGTCCATCAGGACCCTCACGTCCTTTTTAGCAGAGCTGCAGAACAGAGTTATTAAGAGAACTGAATTAAGGGATTAGCCCACACCAGATTAACTCATAGAACAAAAGACAATAGGAAAAAAGTGAAGAATAGTAATTTCATATCATATTTCTTACCTTCTGTAGTTTCATTGGGGACGACATAGCTTCGGTACATTAGCACTATTTCAATCCAGTGATGGTAAATAAAGGCAGCACACAAAAGCAATGCAAAGAGAACAGAAATGGCACTGCACAGTATGTACAAGAAAAACACTGTAGAAAGAAAAGGGTTTATCATAAGTCAGACTTTCCAACTTAGATAAAAAGCTCAATTCACAAAAGGAGACAAACTAGCTCACAATCTTCATTCCTTCCCTTTTAGCAAACTTTAGAGAAGAAAGCAATTTATTTAACTGCAAATTTCAGCACAGTGTTTCAGTCTACTACGAGGGATAGTGCTTGAACTGTATCTCCCTGTTAGTACGAAAAAACAATTTGAGATGAAAGGTATAGAGAAAATGGTCTATTGTACACTCGGTGGGGCTGAAAATAAAAACTGCTTAAAAATGGAAAATATACACAGAGCTGCACACAGAACCCTGCTGGAGACTTCCTGTGCCACCCTAGTGATGAATGTCCACTGTGAGCTATAGTTCAAATGAGAGAATGGTTTAATTTCCTCATTGATTCTCTTTTTGGCCTTTGCTTGAAAGGCTGCCATATTCGTATCAGGTACAGCATAAATATGCATGCTAAGGATTAGGAAAACAGAAACATCCTATGAAAATCTTTAAGAGCAGGCAGTCCTCCATCTGTTCTTACCTCTCTGTTTTTTTTTCAGTTGGATCACAGCAGTAGCATTCCCCACCGAATTTTGAGCAAAGCAGATGAAGTTGCTTCTTAGGTCCTTCTCAGTAACTTCTTCCAGTTTAGCAACATGACGAAGTACATGTCCCTTTAAACATCTTGGACAAACACTAAAGAGAAAAAGTATATATTTGCATAACACCTTTGCAACTCATTCATACAATCCCCAAACGTCTTAAATACAGAGAAAGAAGATCTTAGCAAATTCTGAACATTAACTAAAAGTTTTAACAAAGATGAAAAACTCTGGTTTGGAATCTCCATTTGTGTTTTATTTGCATCATAAGATGATAATGACATCAAAGGTTTGCAGACTGAAAAGTTTATTCTTATTTCATCTTACTTAGCTTTAAATATGTAGGTCTTTTTGACTTCCATAAGATTATTTGAATTTTCCTAAGACTTTGAATACTACTCCTTAGGAGAAATGTAGAGAAATTAAGCTTCAAAAAGGAGCATTGAGAGACAACAAGCTGAGCAAAAGGATGGAAAAGCACCATCTCTTTCCAAGGGATAAAAGTCCCAAGGATAGGACAGACAAATAGGATAAAACAAAAATGAGGAACTGAAGAACAGAAAATGAAATGGTAACAAAAAAGCGCACTTGGGGCACTCTTAGGAATACACAGTGCTTCTGAGTCTCAGTGTTTCTTTTTGGAAGCCGTAGTACATGTGTCTCTGGGTCATCTCAAGTATGCGTCATGTCATGCCACTGCTGGCCAGTGTGCCAGTATGACAATGAACTACCTCCACTAACCCAAGAGTCATGGGCGTGAATATGGGCAGTTAATTTTAGGATTCAACATGTGCTAAAGATCTGTTGAGAATGGCTTATAGCAGGGTGGTTCATACTAGATGGTCTTAAAGGTCTTTTCCAACCCAAACCATTCTATGATTCTATGATTCTATGATTCTATGATTCTATGATTTTATGATTCTATGATTCTATGATTCTATGATTCTATGACTCAGAACTGAGCAGTAAAAGATATGCTTGTATTGCATAGATTCCTTGCCCAAGTTGGACACTGTATAACTGAATGAGACAGGAAAATACAGGAAGGAAAGGGAGGCATGAAAACAATTCATCTCAATTGACGGCAGGCTCAACATGAGTCAGCAGCTTTCACTGCTAGCCAAGAGGGTAAACTGTATGTTGGCATACATTAGGTACAGTATAGCCAACCAGTCATAAGAAGTGATTCTCCTGTTACATATTAGGATTGGTGCAGCCTCATCTTGTGTATTGTATGCCATTATTGTTAATATCCTTGAAAGTGCCCAAAGGAGGACATCAAAGCTGGTAGCAAGGCTGAAGGCATGTCCTGTGAGGAGAGGCTGAGGGCACTAGGTTCGGAGAGAAGGAGGCCAAGATTTGACCTTATTGCTCCCTGAGGAAGGGAAGTAGAAGGAGGCGCAGGACTGCTCCTGACACAGAGCTGCACGAGGAGGGTATCAGGCTGGGCGTTAGGAACAATTTCTTTATTATGAGAGAGCTCAAACACTGGAACAGGCTTCCTGGAGAGGTGATTCATGCCTCATGACTGCTAGTGTTCAAGAGGCATTTGGATAATGCCCCCAGTAACATCCTTTCATTTTTGGTTAATCCTGATGTGGTCAGACAGTTGGACTCATTGGTCTTTGAAAGCCCTTTCTAATTATTCTGTTCTGTTCTGTTCTATTCCATTCTTTAAGGTCACAGGAAACCTTTCCCTTGTATGTCACTTCTCAGTGGAGTCTGGTTAATTCTTTCCAGGGAAGACTTGCAGGGTCCTGAAATTCAATTCTGCATGCCCTCAGGCTGACCTAATGCACATAACTCAAGAAAAAAAGCTCAACTTTTGAGGCACACAAACTCATTTCTGTGTCACAGAGAACTGGTCTACGGTACTGTTTCACTGGATCCAGTTTTTCCCCTTAGAAAAAGCTTTCAGAGAGATGGAGTAAATTGTCAGCAAGACACAACAGAGGGAGCACACAGCTGTTGCAGGCACGAGGGGCCAAGCATCATTCATGCTGAAGTTCCCTGTGAGATAAAGCTTTGGGAAAAAAGAGTTAAGACTATGCAGAAAATACCGAGTTCTTGAATTTATGGCCATATCATATTTTGAACGTGTGCTTCTGTATGTAAATGTGCTCATGGACAGACACAATAATATGTTGAAGGACAGTTAGTTCTGAGCTCCTCTCAGTAAAATTACAGGTTAGGTAAAGGTCTCGTGGAAGGATTTTTACAGTTGCTAACAGCATAACAGCACTACCATTGTATTGCTTTCTTACCTTGTTTCCTGGTTCAATTTCTCATTTACATTTTCATTGTCTCTTTTCCATATTACTCTCTTCTGAGTACCCCTTTCAAACCCAAACTGTACACGGCATTCCAGTTCAAGGGGCTTTCCTGAAACAAATTAATACAGGAAAAGCATGCATGAAGGTCACTGGAATGTTTTTCTCTTTAATAGACTGGGATACATATAATATGTAAAGTTTATTTTAATATTCACAAATACATAAATTAAGAAAAAAAAAATTATAGAAAATTCCCATACTCCAAGAGAGCAAAACTATTTTGTTTTATCAAGGTCTATCATCATCTACAATTAGCTCATTTGAATATTTTCTTTCACTATCAGAGAAAGAATAAACTTACCAAGCTCTGCTTCAAGAATTGACACACCATTGGGATGCAAGATGTTTGGTGGATGGATAGTGTTTTTTGCTGCAATTAACAAGACTGCTATTAATAAGTGCTATTGTCAATGCCAAAGACAAGATAAAACATTTCAAAGGTTTATTTTTCTCCAGTGTTAGGTGGAATTTTGACATCACAGTCCAAGAGGATGATTTATGGTTGTTAAGCTGTTTGAGAGTTCACAGTATGAAAGCTTTCTCTACAAAACTTACGTAGCTACTTAAACTGCTATGTCAGTAATTGAACTGGGGAGCTCAGCATCAGCACTGCATCTGAAGTAAGTTAGGATTCAGAAACAAGGATCACCTTTGCAAAATCTCCTCCGGTACCCAATCCCCACATGAGTTCCCTGCCAAGCTACATTCCACATCCACTAAGCATGCAGAAAGCACACAAACTTCTTATTCACACTTTAAATACCCAACACAGGTATTTGCATTAAAATACCACGTTATTAGATTTTTTTTCTAAGCAAGAGTTGACAAAGAGCAAGGATAACGACGCCCAGTTTGTGCAATGTGATAAACAGTTACCCAGGCTGTGAGAATGTAGCATGAAGAGCCTAAAATGTACAGCTCTGATATTCTTGGGAAATCCCATACTACAGGAAATGTTGAAATGTTGCCACACACTTCTTCACTTTTTTTTTTTTTTTTTAAACTTTGAACTACACTGAAGCAGAGAAAGCTGCAACCCATCTACTTCTCAATGCGAAATAGATGCAGCTGTGCCACATTGCTGGTGTTCCGACCTAAAAGACAAGGCCTGAAAGAACAGGTCATGCAAGCAGTGATGCTGTCCCCAGATAGCATGCAAAAACAAAGAGCGCTGTTGTCTTTGTTGTTAGATTGCTCTCATCCTGTATTTCCTCTGACACAAAATATGAGTTAAGTGAAAAAATGAAGATCTTATGTGTTGCAGAAGAAAACACCGTGTCATCCAATCTAGAAGGGAATTCTCTAACTTGTACTTTAACTCAAGCCACCACTTCAGGGACATGTGTAGGATTGAGATACAGCTTTATACTCCACATCTGCCAAGAAAGATTAGCATTCTTCCTTCTTGGTATTCAAATACCTTACTAACACTGCACATACAGTGCATCGAGAACATTGGCACCAGCAGTGGTTTCATGAATTCTACTCTCAGATTAAGTGATTTAAATCCTTGTGTAGATTTGAATATCACTGTTAGGAATCAAGGCAGAATAATATCTTGACATCTATGGTATTACTAAATTTATTATTAAACACCAGAGGTCCTAGACACTGTCCAGAGATGTCCTCAGAATACTTGGAAGTGAATTTTAATGAAAGTGTAGCTAGTCTAGTTTATAATTTTTCAGAACAAGATCCTGAACAAAATATATTAATAGAGTACTAAAGAATAGGGAAAACATTTTTGAAGTATTTTATAATAGTTAAAACATCACTCACCAATGACTTCTACTGTAACTGCTGTTCTCATTGTCCATTGAGTAGTGTTGTCAAATATGGTGTAATCACATACGTATATTCCAGCGTCTTGAACATAAGTTGTTTTCAAGTAGATTTCATTATTCACAAACTTTAGGCTTTTCCTGGTTTTCCTGTATTCTATTTGATGGCCATCCTAACAACAATAAAATAATATCAACGAATTAAATGTCTCCTTATTGTTGTTGTCACTGTTGCTGTTAAACTATATTATAAGATGTTTGGATGGAATTGCCATGACAGTAGGGCTAAGCCAAACTCTTTTCACTGAAAACAAAAACTTTTTGCTATTTACATTTTTAAAAATTGTGGGCTATAATATATGAATATCAGTACCCATAAAAAACAACAACAACAACAGTTTAACACTTGTGGCTGCTGAGAGATACGTAAAATAATGAAACTAAGTATAAATTAAATTCACATTACCAAAGGTCAAAGAAAAGGATCACTGTTCTATACATTTACGGACTAGGTATTTTTATTTTTGTAAGCAAATGATTTTGAAACCAGCTCCACAACCTTTTAAAGGAAAAGATATGATTTTAGATTGTATGAGATTGATAGCATTGTCACTACTTTCAAAAGGATGAATGCTGCTTTTTGAAAAGTGCCCCTATTTTTCACAGTTTTGTTTAGGTAAAATCTCTAGGGCTTCAGGGAATTTTCCTTAAGACAAATGCAAAATGAGGTAAAGATATACCTCATCTAAAGCTTGGAAGTAAATGAAGAGTAACTTTGACTGGATGATCATTTTGCTTGATGAATAAATACTGTAAATAGTACTAGGTAGTAAAATGAACAGTTGAATTTTCAGTCATTTTTGTTTGCTTATATATTACAAGCTTAGATAGAACTATTAATGAGTTTAGTATATAGCTACTAGAGACTATAGTATTATCTCACTTTAGTGAGAACTACTGGTGATAGGTGAATGGTTGGACTGGATGACCTTGTAGGTCTTTTCCAACCTTGGTGATACTATGACTCTATGATTCTATAGCATATTACAATTATTACAGACAAAGTAGGGGTATATTTTAGCTTGAAGGTAATTTAGCAGTTATTTGAAAAAGACTAAGTCAATAATTTCTCTGTGGGATGGTGTTTCATTAGAAACAGATGTCTTGGAAAGATTTGAAATTTAATTTAATTATTTGAATTTGAAATATTAATATTGAAATAAATTTGTTTCTAACAAAGCCAATTTTTTTTCTTTCATACATTTGATATTTTCAGAATTTAAAATCAAAACAAAACTTTAAAATTTTAAATTTCAGCAGTGTCAATTTTGTAAATAACCAATTTTGATTCTCAATTACTACAATTAGTTGAAAAGAAACTATGCCGAATTCTGTATCTCCACTGCGCTTCTGAATACTTAAAATTTTGACTAACTCTTACCTTGTACCATCTTACATCCACTTTATCTATATGGCTGTAGCATTTTGTCCCAGGACAAGCTATCGAATTCCCATTGCCAGCAAGAAGATGCAGTGTGTTTGTACCATAGCCTGCACATTTTGCCTCTGCCTTTGTTTGAACCTCCAGAACAATTTTGAGACACGGGATTTTTTCACTGAGTGATACAGAAAAAAAAGTTAAACTTTTTTAACATAAATGTAAAAAAAATTACATCAATTCTTATCTAGAAGTATAAGCCCTTTCCCCTATTACATACTGTATCATACAGATGTAGATTCCAGAAGCATTCTCTCTTACTGGTTTAAACCAAAGTGCATCCCCTTGCAGAGTAACATTAGAGCTTTCCTCAACAGTTTTAAGATATCCTTTGTCTTTCTGACACCAGAACCATTTCACTTCATGTTGCTTTAGAACTGAGTTGTTATAAATATTGGTCGCATCTTTACGTGGCAGAGAGCATTGTAAAACAAACTCTTCATCGCTAATTGCACGATACCATACTCGAGGCTTTACGTGGGAACATCCTGAAAAGTAGGAAAATATAATATCAGTACCACCTGAAAAGAACACACAGCAGTCATGTCTAAAAGGAAAAAAAAAAGAATACTAAAAAAATACAGTTTTTCCTTTCTTCGTGCTAACAATTTTTTTCATGTGACCTTTGGACTAATGACCAACTTTGATCAAATAATTTTCTTAAACATGGAATTGATCAAAGTTCTCAAGGACTTGTTCAAAAGTTGTTGCCAAATGTTTATTGGACTTTTTTCAAAAGCTTAGTATGAAAATAGCTTAAGGTTTTTAGTGAACCAAAGATTTTCATGTGGATGCTAATCTGTTAAACCTCCACTCCATAGAAAAAGAATAGTGTAGCTCTTCTAGCTTCCCTCATACTAATGGAGAAGGAAGTGAGGTAAACCTGAAGAAGTAGAGCCTGCCTGCCTCACTAAAGTAAGACTGACAAACATTTCATTATCGTCTCATTGCTTTCAAATCTTTTCTCTTGTACATTTCAGTTACTATGTCTAAATCAAATGAATTTTCAGATTCTGAATGCTGTGGTCATACATCCTAACCCCAAACTCTCAAAAGGCTGACCGACCTCCTGGTAGAATGGAGGTAGTAACCCCTGAAAGAATGGTGGCAGGATTTCATATCAGAAGATATCATATCATTGCCCCCGTGGGAATCCTTTGCATTTTTGGTTTCTCTCTGCAAGTGGAATTAACTAAGTTGTTCCAGATAGATAGATGAATGGTGGAAGGCTCTGATATACTGATCTCACCCAGCCTTATTTTCCACCTCCCTCCCGTTTGGACCAGCTGCTGGAGACTTCGAGGAGTCATAAAAACAACTAATATGTTCCATTACTAATATATGATTACTAATATGTAACTAATATGAACTAATTTGAACCATGAATTCTCCTTTACATCTCATGAAGTCATGGCAAGAAGTAGATTTGCTTCTCTAAGTTTTCAGCAAGTATTACGACCACCAAAACCCAGCAAAGCAAATTTCTTACCTGGCAAATTAATCCCTCTAGCTTCTGTTCCAAACAATGCTAGAATCCAGTAAAAAGTGAGCATCATCTTCTTTATTAATTTTGATCGGTATTCTGAGATATTTTCTTTAAGAATCATCTTGCTTTCTGTAAAAGAGAAAAACAGATATTTTTTTGCAAATAATAAAATGATAAGACAGGAGGCTAAATATGTATCTCATTGTGTAGCTCTATGAACATTAGCAGACAATATTTCATAGATACAGCATGTTTTAAAAATGAGGTTTGCAGTGCTCTTCCTGCTCATATCATTTCACACAAATGCAAGATAAATAGTATACAAGAATACAGAAAACCTCTTTAAAATATCTTGCAATTATATATTTACCATATATCTTACATGCAACACAGGTAAGCATTACATATAGGTACATCTCCTGCAACACAGTGCTGTGCTGCCTGAATGACCTTAGGGAATTGCAGAACATGGCAACATCAACACAATTGTTAGGTATCAGCTCTGTGCCATGCCGTTTGTGAACAGAGAGTGGGGAGCTTCTAACATCCAGGAGATCTGGGAGCAGGTCCACAAAGCTCTCAAGAGTCTTAAATTACAGCCTCCTCACCAAAGTGAACCCCTAAACCCTGCTGTAGGAATTATTCTGCCTCTACTACACAGAGGCTTGAGCTGGGTCCCACAGCCTTACCAGCTGTGGGGCTAGAGAGAAGGCAAGCTGTTCAGCATTTGTCTTCAACAGCCCCGGATGAATTTGGATATTTAGTTAGAACATCTCCAACACCTGTGACTGATGTGCCTCATTCAGGATCTCAGCAAGTAAAGACACACCCTTTGCTGATGCTCACATTGTGCAACTCATTCTGTGCGAACTGAGACCTCAAGGATTTTTCTTTGCTCTTTGGGTTGTAAAGTGACTCTGCATTTACGCAGTGGCTAGAGAGACACTGAGTCAGCCTGAGGGAAAAAAAGGTCAGGCAAGGGCTAGTCTCTAGTCTGTGAGCATCTCATGCAAATTAGACACAACTCAAACATGCAGGCATCAAGAGATCATCCAGGGCACCATGAGTTGGCAGCCTAGACGAGGAGAACTCACACTGCATTTTTTCAGGAAGCTACCCCACATAGAGAGGAGCACTTTAGTCACTATTCTGTTCAACACGTCTCTATTCCCTACAAGTGAGTGGAACAATCTATTTTTACACTCAGAGGTCACAAAAGGTAGGCTCATCTGTTTCCCTTAACCTATCCTGGTGCTTTCTTATAGACTGTCAACCATCAAATGTCATTTCCCCGTATACATCTTAAAAACATACTGAAACTCCAAGCCAGTAAGTCAATCTGAATAAAGAGACTGAGTTTCACTGGTTGAAAGCCCTCTTAAACTTTTAAAAGACTATCTTATCCACTGCATAAGGATGAATGGATCCCAACTCTCTTGGATCTGTTTTTAAGGCAGTCATAAAGATCTTTCTCAAAGCATCCTTTAGTGCTGCACCTCTGTATAAAGCAAAGGTGATGTTCTGAGTTATGTCATCCACCAGTCCACGTGGCAAAAGCACACTGGTGTCAGTCGCTAGCAGAACTGAAGAGCCTTGTTTGTGATTAGGCGCTGAACTCCCTCAAGCAGGAAAGTTGATGCAATGTGTTACTGTTCTCAAAGAGAGGTGGTCTCATCTATCACTCTGTTCTCTCTTCACCCTAAACAAATGGTCCAGCCCCTCTATGGTGACAGCTGCAGTTCTCTTTCATGCCTCAGTTCAATTTGCTAAGCCATTAGAAGTTAAGCTCTATGACTGCTGATTTTCCTGCTGTTCATTTGCCCATAATCAGGGACAAGCAGGCTATATGTAGCAAAACCATATGAAGTGACCATTCACAAGGCATTTAGTAATACCAATGACATATAATGTCTATGATCTCCAGTTTAATTCTATGCTAACAACCCTCAGGTCACATTCAAAGAGTCACAGTGAATGGGAAGAAGTGGGAAAAAGAGGGTTAACTAATGAATTTAATAGCTTTGGTCAGCAATTTGCATAACTCTCTGTTGTATTCTGCTAGCTGTGGTAAGGTACATCACCAACAAGCACGAGTTAACTTAACGCTTATTACAAAAGTGCCATCATGACAGAATGTGAGGTTAAGAAGTGTGATCTTGTAAATAAGCTAGATAGGGAGAAGGAAATTCACAGCTGAAACAAACAAGTTATCAAAAGAAGGGGAAGGATAATCTTAAATGACCATCCACATTTGTTTACATTGTGGGTGGACTCAAGGTGATTCAGTGACTTAAAATATTCAGTGACTTGCTTTTATCTTGTCAGTATTTGCCAGGAAAATCAAGACAGTCTTTTCCTGGATAACATTATCTATCTCTCTGTCTTCTCCAGCCATGTGTGCATCCCTACTGTCATACCTTTAGTTCAGCAATTTAGGACGCCATTTCACTGGAAATCAACATATATGCAAAGGAGGCTAATGTGGTTTTAAAGTAATTTCCTGTGGTAAAACAATGCAAAAGAGAAGAATAAGAGCTGTTTACTTTTGTCTATGTTTTAACTCCTGTAAGACTCCCAGAAAAAAATAAAATTGATGAAAGTCACTTCAACCTCAGAGTTATCAATTTCTATCAGCTGTCACGGATTTACATCACAAAGGCAAAGATAATCTGATTCTAAATATAAGATTACAAATAGTCACACAAGAGAAGAAAAAACTTCACCGAGCCTACAAAGTGAAATATAGTCCAGTGAAGCTACTGACTAAGGCCTTTTTTTCTTTTGCTCAAGTAATTAAGAACACTTTATTTTAAAATGTATATTAAAAGACAGTAAAACTAACTGACCTGTAAGTGGGGGTGGGGGCAGAGGGTGGGGAACAGACTAAAATCTAGAATTAAAAAAAGAGATTATCTGAAAATCTTACCTGCACATCTTACACTACGTGGTACGAATTGTGGTAAGGTTTAGCTGAACGCTGTTGAGACTCTGTTTCCTTTACAGGAATTTCCTCTACTTAAGTGTCATCATCCCTTCCTTTTTCGGTTTAATTGCTTTAGGTTCAAAGTTTCTGCGTAATTTTCTTGTAAAAAGATAGGGGAAAAAAGGGCTGCCTCTACTAAAAAATCAAAGCTTTCTGAGCTTTAAATCCTTTACTTGCACTGCATTCAGAAATGCATTGGACTTTTTAGTTTGCTCCATTTAAGAGGAGGAATGGTAGAACATTCTTTTTTTTTTCTTCTCTATGTGCTGCTTCTGAATGGGTGAAAAGAGTACATAAATTCCAAAATCTGTAAGCCAGCCATACGTCTTCTTAGTACATAATAATATTCACTATACCCAGCAAGTTCTTACTGTCCTTAGAATCATAGAATCATAGAATTGCTCAGGTTGGAAAAGACTTTCAAGATCATCAAGTCCTTAGTCACTTTCTGCATGATGCGAAGAGGCATTGTATGAGGGCTGTGGCACACTATTACTATCTTTCTGTGCCCTCACACTTCAATCTTGTTGGCAACCCTAGTGGGGCTTTGCAGAAAGTGAAAAATGTAGCCTTGATGAATACAAGCTCTCTGTGACATCTCCAGTGGACCTGGTAGGCAGGCAGAGTACTTCAGCATATACAATCCTCTTCCAAGGCTCCTTTAGGATGTGAAATCCTTAAAAGATAGGTTGCGTATTGACTCTGACTACGTAAAAGCATAAGAGCATTTCAGTAGATGTCATTGGGATATACAGGTCTCTCTGCTTGTGCCAGACATTTCAAGACCAGTTGAACTTGTTTGCCCTTCCCCTGTGTGAGACTCACTCTCTTTACTGCAGTTTGGGACAATTATTCTATTTCATTCGGGATCCACAGGAAGAAGGTAAGAAAGGCTTTTTGCTGTACAGCAAGTAAATGCAATATTGCTTCTGCTCAGAGAATCATAGAATCATTTCAGTTGGAAGGATATGTTAAAGGTCACCAAGTCCAACTCCCCTGCAATGAACTCAGTCAGGTTGTTCAGAGCCGAGCCCCATCCGGCCTAAACATAGACACATTCTTTTAGGCAATAGGCAGTACTAATGTTTGTTTATGTTGGGTCCTAAGCATGTGGAAATACAAGATGGGTATTCTCAGATTCCACAGCTGGTGATGAAGCTTGGTGGTTGTCTCCTCCAACATCTTCAGTGTTTTGCTCCATTACAAAATATATGTTTGATTTCTAAGTTACAAGAGGCTCCAATGATTCTTTATAAGTTTCAATATAAAGAGGTGAGCCTTTTGTAGGTGTCCTTTCTGACTGGGGGGAGAAAAAAAAAGCAGTTCACTTTTCCCTTTAACAAATAATGGAGTGCAACACAGACAAAACAAAGCCCATGCTACCTTTGTAGAATCACAAAATCATATAATCATTAATATCGGAAAAGATATCTAAGATCTTCTAATCCAACCTTAGACCCATCACTGCCATGCTCACTAACCCAAAGCCATTGCTCAGACAATCAGGAAGAGGGCTGTTTTCCAGATATAAATCTTCCAGACATAAAGCATACGTCAAACTTTTCAAGTACTAACAGGTTCATTAAAATTAATAATAATAAGAAATGAAGTAGTCCAATCACTTGATAAAACACCAGTTACCCTGAGTTTTGAATGAGACCAGATGGATGAAAATCTTGTCAAATAGTACCAGACAGAATCACAGAATCATAGAATGGCCAGGGTTGGAAGGGACCTCAAGGATCATAAATCTCCAACCCCTCTGCCACATGCAGGGCCACCAACCTCCCTATTTAGCGCTAGACCAGGCTGCCCAGGGCCCCATCCAATCTGGCCTTGAACATTTCCAGTGATGGGGTAGCCACAACCTCTCTGGGCAGCCTGTTCCAGCACCTCACCACTCTCTCTGTAAAGAACTTCCCCCTGACATCCAACCTAAATCTTCCCTTCCTTCAACTTAAAACCATTTCCTCTCATCCTGCAGACTCACCCATCCTCTTCTGTAAAAGTAATATATACTCTAAAAAATCAGTCTCACACACTGTACTTATCAGGCTTCTCCTTTCCCTTTGCTGCTAGAGCATGTTTACAAAGGAACTGATTTAGAATTCCCTCTTTGCCTCCTCTCCACTCACTCACTCTGCATATTTGAGGCTATGACCATTGGAAACTGCAGGCTTCACACTCAGTAGTACCTCTCCATCACCCGTCAAGGCAAGAGTCCATATCCTACCTTGTTCATCTCACATCTGCTCAAGCCTTCTGTCAGCCAAGAAGCAGAGGGGAAAATGTACTTCTTGTCATCATCTCACCATCTCAGCATGTAATCTTATGCTAGTAGGAAGAATTAAGTCTCTTTACCATTCTTGTACTATTCTGGCTTGACACATTCATGCACCACATCCTTGCCTCCCTAGCTATGGTTAACACTGAGTGGGTAAGATATTTTCCACTCTGACTATTTTCTACACTTTGTCAGTGGTGTTGGTTCTGCTGTCACAGATGTCTGAACAATATCTGAACATCAACTTCTGTTCACCTTGTACTGGATTATATGGCCAGTGGAATGGCATGAGTCAAGAGTGGGTTATGGAGCAGTGGCGTAACTTGCCTATTACTTCCCTGTGAAATAAAGGAAAGTCTTATTATCTACTATAGATCTGTTGCACTACAGAACAGTTTTCCTTAGTCATTAGAGTGCAGTAAGACTAGTGTCATACTGATGCAATAATAACTGAACAGATCACCTTCAGGCAAAGAAAAATGCAAAGCATATACTCATGAACCAGGCCTTCGAAATCTTTTTCCTCATAACCTTTCACACTGTTAATCACTGTTGCAGGACAAGGGGAAATGGTCTTAAGTTGAGGGAGGGGAGATTTAGGTTGGACGTTAGGGGGAAATTCTTTACAGAGAGAGTGGTGAGGTGCTGGAACAGGCTGCCCAGAGAGGTTGTGATGCTCTGTCCCTGGAGGTGTTCAAGGACAGTCTGGATGGGGCCTTGGGCAGCCTGGTCTAGTATTAAATGGGGAAGTTGGCGGCCCTGCATGTGGCAGGGGGCTTGGAGATTCATGATTCTTGAGATCCCTTCCAACCCTGGCTATTCTGTGATTCTGTGAATCAGAAAGGATTGCTTAGTAGCTCAAATTTGACAGCAAATCTTTCTTGATAGCGTATGCCACTCTTTGGAAGCCAAGAAGTGTAAGCCTGGCACAGATGTCTACCACTGCATTAAGAGTTTTCATGCAGAAACTCACTGTGCTCTAGCACTAAAATAGGTCAGCATAATTTCTCCATTACTCCTACAGGAGATCTTACTATTATGATAGCTTTAATACTCAACACCAATTCTTTTTCTTTTAGTGTTTTTTTTGGTGTGTGTTTTTTTTTCCTCTTCCTGGATAGATTTCTTTACAGTGCTCCTATTCCTTTTCCCATTCATTCAATCAGCTTGAACAATTTAAATTCTTCCTGAGCCCTTTCACATGCTTCACCCAGTGATTCTCTGCCTTGCATCTCTCAAAGTCTCACTTTGGTGACAGCATTTCATCAGGATTTGCACTGTATCATTTGACTTCCTTTCATCATACTGGCAGCTGGCAACCATCAGCAAATACGTTGAAGTTCTTCTTTCAAGTTTTCATTTCCAAAGTATGAGTTCCTTCCTTGAACCTGATTTTTGTTGTTATTCCCAAGAGCAATATCTTCCTTAAGTACTATTAATATAATTATTTTTGATATACTACATTATAAGTCACAACACCCAGAGACATTGCTTTCACAGCTGAGCTGGATATTTAGGCTTTAATCTCCAAGTGAATACCTTGCTACAGAAATGAGGAGTACCCCATAATACAGTATCCTACAAGAGCTGTCTTTGCATTGAAGATTCAGACTGCACCTAGTATATAATGATAGCTCTTTGTGAACAGCACCAGTCACTTGAAAATCTGCTTTTTTTTTTAAAGTCAGATTTATACAGCTTTACAAGTAGTTTTAGATACACTTGTAGAACAGCATTCCTTTGCCACAGTCAGAAAACCTCAAACAGCCACATTTTTCCTGCACTGTATAGTCAATATTTTGTAATCACATATTAAAATGACTCCAGCATGTGACTGAAACTGACTTAACTATGGTAGTTGCCAAAATAATTACAGCTATGAAATGTAAATCTGTAAATCTCATAAATAAATCAGGCCATAAAAGTACTGTACTTTTACTTCTGAATTTGATGAATAATACACAATAAATATATTACATTGGACTGCAGTGTATTTCACTTGTTGTACATACTATACCTCAGTAACAGAGGCCAAAAGGAAGATGAAACAATGCAGTATAAGAGAAAAAATCCCCCTGATGAGTTGACTGCATATCTACCAAAACTCAAAAATGAGACTGCTGAGCTCTATCTGCACCTGTTTTCTCTGAAGTTCAGGAAATTAGGTGTATTGAACCACAGAAAACCGTCACGAGTTGGTCAAAACCGGAACCGATTCCTGCGGAGCGTCTTTCAATACTGTACCCAATGTAGCTTGTGGCTGTTGCAGAAAGCTTGGTAAATACTGCTTCACACAGGCATTTTATCTAAATATAGCTATTAAATCAGAAAACCATTTCAGAAAAATTCCCAATCACATTTTCTCTTTCAAAACACTGAATGCTTTTCAGATATATCACAAGCATCTCACTAGGAGGGCAACACTTTTATTAAACATACAAAAGATTTCATGAGGTAAAGCTTCCCCTTCCATGCAAGATAGAACACAGTCAGTAATTTAAACATGTATTGGTTCTAGAGTAACCTTCTCACACTTCACTTGAGGGACATGGATTAGTGGGCATGGTGGTGATGGGTTGATGGTTGGACTAGCTGCTCTTAGAGGTCTTCTCCAAACTTAATGATTCTATGATCTGTCTTCATACCTGTCAGTCTTTACTTTCTTCCAGTTTTTACGGTCTCTAATGACATGAGGCATGAATCTACCGTTTTCTGGAGGTGATACTTAGGATACTGGGCCGTAATGCACAAATCAGCTGCAAATTGCTTCTAGGTTTGACAAGAGCAGCATAAAATAACCTTGCTCTGCACACACGATAGGCATGGGCCCAAGCATTGGAGATCTCAATTTTTGGGCTGACTTCAGAATTTCAGTTTAACTTCTTCTTTTGTGAACATGCTACTGACAGCTTGCTTCTGCACACATCTTCACTTTATCTGCAACATAACCTGCAAATCTTCCTTCTGTCCTCCTGTCCTTTGATCTGAGACTAATGGAAAAGACAGTATTTGTCCTGAAGCTTGGATACAGGCTCACATATCTCCTCATTCATCCCTGCTTCACACGTTCTACCTCTCCTGTCTCTGTAAAGAATGCAGAAGGCAATGGAAGGACAGAAATGCTCACAGGAGAATATTATTTATGGATATGGTATTAAATGTGGTGTCCATTTAGAAGGATCTCTTTTCTCTGCAGACTCAAATTTCTGCAGATTTGGTGCAGACATTGATGATAGCCATACAGGGTAGAATTCATGGACAACAAGCAGTCATTAACCTTCTACATTTCCAGGCCCTTGCACACTGTAATACTGATACTATATAGGACAGTACCAACTCTTCCCAACACTTATGTTCAGTAGACAAGATGACTTCTTTGGCACCCTTTTTTTTTTTGTCTTCCTTATGAATTCCCTATGAATTTCCCCATGAATGGCAGTAGTCAGGTACAGGAAGGAATGATAAAAAAAAATGCAGACTATGGTTTCACAGTCAGTACTGATGAGACAAGAATCTTAATGACTGTTACCTTACAACAGCTGTCTCCTTACTGATCCCATCTGCATTCTCCTCTGGAAAATTATTTATTCCAGAAGCTTGTTCTGATTCAGTTTGGTTTATTTACCTATATTACAGTACAAAAATGATACTTACTGCTTGTGTAAAGTAGGTCTAACAACATTCCTGCTTATTCTTGCGTATTTTTTCCTTACTCAAAGTTTGACTTTTGCCACTTACTGCTGAGTAACTGCAGCAAAAACAGAAGCCACTGTTGTACAGAGGGGGAAATAAATTTTTATTAAGTGCAAAAAATGATACAAAAATGCTAAAGGAATCATTGACATGATCTCAAAACAACAATCATGTCAATTCACATATAAATTGACACAAACATCATCAGGAAAACCAAAAGAACTACAGTCTATAAAAGCCTTACTAGTAGCCTCATTTTTCTAGAGAGTGGCAAACAGAAAGTAGGCATTTCTAAGCCTTGATTAAAGTCAGCAATTTGGGACCTAAGAGCAATAAGAACTGCTGTTAACTTATGTATGCATAGTCCTATTTTCCCTTGTCTCCTTTCACCATGGTACACTACTCAGCAGTGAATAAAGCCAGCCTGATTAAATCTGACTCCTTCTGTCTGTCTCTGCCTTTCTCCATTTTCACTTCTCTGCTCAGTGCTGCCCAAGGCCTGTCTGCCAAGCTTTCCAGAGTAGGAGCTGTTTGTTTTTACTTCCAAGAAGGATCCTTAGAAAATACCAAAACACAAAACCAAAAGCACCTAAGTATCAGAAATATGAAGTTAAACCAACGTCATTCTACAAGTAGGAAAACGTGACATCAAAAGATTACGCAATGAAGTTGTTGTGGAATAAGAGTTCAGCTCCTCACGCAGACTGCTGAGGAAACATCCTTCGGGATATAATTTACTATTGGAATTAACATGATTCTAGCTAATGTGATGATTCTTACATTCTTCTCAAATCTCAGACTGCTATGAACACTGTCTCTCAAAAGTAATCACAGTTTGCGTTTTCTATTTGAATTTATTGAAGCTGGTAGCTTTCTGCAGCAAATTCCATCTCCAGAATTCCTATATGACTGTATTAAAGTCACAGCCTCCAGTCCATGGTTGAGCCCCTTCTGAACCTAGATCTAGATTCAGACAGTGTCCTTTGGTGTTTGACTTGGTAGGTTTTGCTGGCATTAGGTACCGAAGGTTCTTCCAAAATCTAGAATTCACAGGGAGAGATTTATCTTTTTTCCACTTCACTACCCTCTTTGATGGCAAAAGAGACAGTGATTCTGGCAAGAAATTGTAGTCACATATAGGCATATACTCAATTAATATAATCTTCGTTTTCCTTTCTACTAGAGCTTTATGCAGTCCACTCTCAAGTTCATATATGGCTCTGTCAGAAATGTAGTTCTGGCTCAGTATAATGATTAATCTTCGGCTTTTGTCAATGAATGAATGGATATCATCAACAACAGCTGCAAATTAGAAAATAAATGTGTTATTAAACTAAAATGAAAGGGCAGGCACTGAATTGACTTCTCCTTTAACAATTGCACATGTACCAAAATATTCTCCTTGTGAAGAATTATCTTGTCCTTAAGAATAGACTAATATTCATTACACATAATGAATTTGTGAAAATAAGCTCTCCCATGGTCAAAGTTTAATCTCCGCAGCAGATAAAAATCTTCATACAATCTCCAGTTATCTGTAATCATACATACAGAAGGTGACAGTAAAATTTACTCTTCATCCACTGATGCCATTAGAGTGATTCCACACACAGTCACCAACAGCCACCTCTTCCTGATTACTCAATAAACACCAGCTCACTCCTTTTCTTCCACTGAAATTCCAAATCTACTGTTGGTAATCCAAGGCTGAGAAGGCTAGCATGAGATGGTAGAATGAGTTCCAGCATTATCTCCACAACCATGAGACAACAAGGTCTACAGAGACTACAAATCTTGAAAACATGCCTCGGAGGGAAAGAGAAAGCAAACTGCAGAAGTAACCAAAAGAATAGAAAACTGAAAGGAGAAGGAGACTGGCAAGGGTACTGCAAATAGAAAGCTTCTGTAAATAGAACGAAACAATCAGTTTTCTATATTCAGAATAGATCACACCAGAGAAAATGAAATAAATTACAACAGTTGAAGGGAAGAATCAAGTTGAGCACATAGGAAAGTCTTTTTAATAATACTCAGAACTTATTGGGAAATTTGTGGTATTTCTCACAGGTTTGAAAAATATGTCGGGAAAGGATATGTGGACAGAAGATCCCGCCTTGAAAAGGAGGGTGACTGAGCTTACTGTTTTGAGATTTTAACATGAATCCTACCTCCCAAACAGGCCTTCAAATTAATGAAATTAAATTTTTTGCAAACGTCTGTAAAAGGCTATCTGCTCATAGGTCATTTAAAGAAACAAAATGTCATGTTCTCATGTATATTTTCTTACCCATTTGTCATCTATTGGATCAAACAAACAAACAAACAAACAAAAAAACTGCCAAAACAAGGATAGAAACATATGAGTTACCTGAGAATACTTAATACCAGAGCCATCAATTTCTCTGTGCAACAAATGTAAGTTAATTCACAGACACCTGCCCTCAGCAAAAGCAGAGAAAGAGCTCTACAATCACGAAGCACCTTATATTCTGTGTTCTCACCCTCTCATTGGCATCTTTTCTACCTATTTATCTTGACTGGGTAATTAAAGGTATATATGCATGTGTATATGAATTCATAAAATTACATAAAATCAATAAAATGTCTTTGTGATGCCTCTGTGAGCAAACATAGCCTAAATAAAATGAAAAGGTACCACTTCAGTGTAAAGAAATTTTGATAGAATTCTTTCTTTAGCTTTGCACAAAAAGGATGTGTTCATTTAATGACAAGAATATTCAATATGCTTACCTCCTCCAGGAGATACATCTCTCTCAAATATACATAACTTGTACCCAAAGTTTTCTTCTAATATCATTGGTAATATCCTCAAAGCAAATTCTCTCTCTTCTTTACTAGTAGAAACACAGTCTTTCAGGTAAGATACAAAAGCATCATATTCTTTTCCATCTGGAAAGAAATGACCCATTTTTTTCTTGTTGGCAATGATTAGAAATAAACTACCTGATTCACCATACTGGATTACAAATTTACTGTTTCAATTGCAAAGCATCTAGAGCATCTAGAAGTTTCTGCTTTTTTTTTTTTTTTTTTACAATAGATAACTCAAAAATTTGTATTTGATTTTGTTTGTATTTTGCAAATATTTGAAAATAATATATCCTCTCTCCATTATATTTTTAAATCAGATTAATTTAACCAGTTAGTGTGATACTTACGATGATCAGAAAAAAGAAGGATCTTACTAAAGAATAATAGAAAAAATATGCTTATAGCTTTATAAGAATATTAAGTAAGTCACACATTTTACTCTTTGTCTTATACTAACATGTAGGTCTGTAGAACAATAAAGTAAGCCAGTTTATTATTTTAACGAGTTAAGAGTTACAAGAATATACCACATTTGGTCATGTACCAGGAAGCAAACTATAAGCATAAAATCCAATTAAGACCAATTCCACAACTAGATTTACCACACTGATCAATCCCTAATTGAACCTTGCCACAAACAACTATTTGGATTGATACAAAACACATAGCTTTGCACCAACTATACTTCTTCCTTAGCATTAAACAGATAGATAAATAACTCTCACAGGAAACAATGACATTTACCCATTACTGAGAAATCTCCAGCCACTGCAGTTTATTCAAGCTATAGTCAAACCAATTTCGAGTCTAGACTACTACAGACAAAGAAGTATTTTAATAGCAAGTAGAAGGGCACCACTGAGGTGAAAACAAATTTCTATCAATCTGTCACTTTGACAACTGCAGAATGCTCACTGTGGATAGATACTTGTACATTTCTCCACCTATGCCAACAACTCTCCAACTGTTGTGATGCACTTCACTACAAAATAAAGCATACTTGAACAGCATCCAATTACTGTCTGCTCCAGAGGCAGCTTCTCTGTGCTTATCTGCTTTACTACTCCAAGAGGACAACATCATTTTAGCACCTATTATTATCTTTTACATACTCTTTGCTCTTTCTACTCACAGAACCCCTGCATTTATTTTGCCACTTCCTCTAAGATGGCCATTTTATAGAACCTATCGGAAGCTATTTTTTAATCAATGTTCTACTTCAACGTCAGCCTTAGCCAAGTCGTACCTCCAGCAGTGTCATCTCTTTGGCTTATGTTCCTGTAGAATAGAACTAAGTCTACTCTGAATATCACACAGACAACTACCACAGCCATAGCAACACATGGAAACAGTACAGCAAGGATCATTCCAGTTGTAAACACGTGCACAGGCAGATCTCGGGTGTTTCCTGTAAAAGAGAAACCCAGGCAATTATAGCCTTAACAAAGAGTATTGCATGATAAAATTACGATAGTAAACATTCATGACATCTTAAAATCACCCAAACTGAAATGTTGATGTGAATCCCTTCCTACTAATATTTCAGGCACACATGTATGCCATTAAACCTGAGATGGAAAAGAACTGAAGAATATAGATTACTCTAAAAACAACAGAATTAATCTTGTGTGCACACACATCCTCAATACACATAAATGAGTTTCATATGGGATCAATACTGAGATAAAGCTCCTCAAAAATGTACAACATCCCAAACCGGAGAGCTATACTAGGTCAACTGCTTTTATGATGAGTTCTCTTCAGGATCCTTATTGTTTCCTCTTATTTGCTACTCCCTTCTCAGCTCATCAATAACAGCACTTAATGTCCTTTTTAATGTTTTATTATTATTTTTATTATTTTTTTAATTTTAATTTGTCTGTACTCTCTTTTAAGCTTTTTTTTTTGTTTATTTATTCTGTTATCCTCTTATTTTAATTTCCAAGTATGTATTTAAATTCCAAATATGGATTAAATGTTTGTGAAGTCCCTTGTGAAAGCACTGTCATGTCATGCTCACTGTAGTCTGTAGCTCATTTGCTCTATTATCTGCTGCATATTTTAACATCAACTAGTCTATTTGCACACTTAACGTTAAATATTTCCTCCAAATAAAGCTTGGAAAGGTCTGATATGGAAAAAAAGAAGGGAATGCCCATTTTTCAGAAATCTCCAAGCTGTCTTAACAATAACTATATAGTATTACTGTAAGGTAGAGGTCAGTTTTCCAGTGCTAGAGATATATAATCCCTGACAAGAGAGAGGTCTTCAACCAGAATGCCTGAGGCGTTAGTGGGAATATCAAAGACTGCCCTTTCTAACAAACTACTACAAAGGGATTTGTCAGCCAGAGCTCAGCTCTGCCTCCCCAAGATATACCCATGGCAGCAGTGGTTTACCCAGGGAGCCTCAGACAGCTGCTACAATCCCTACTGCCCCAGCTCAGTGCAGAAGGAATCACCTGGAGATATGTCAAGCCCAGCATCAGAGGGGCCAAAGCCTTCACAAGCATGCACGTAGTCTGGACTGATGTTCTGAAATCAGTGCTGTGCCACCATTGTCAAGGGGGCTGGCACAAATAATAATTAAAAACGAGAAGCATGATTCACAGATTATACTGTACCTTTTTTCAGTTTCACTACTTTTATGTGCATTATTTCATCGGCTTGAAGTGTGCAGGTGAAATTGTGATGGAAGTCCTCCTCTCTTACTTTTTTAATCCGTAGAAGTCTTGTGATATAAAACTTGTTTCCCAAACTGCAATAAGGAATGGTGTTAGCAACACTATCTGCATAGAAATCTACAATAAGTTGAGAAGCAGATTTTGAGGAAAAGATTGTAGAAGAATCTCAGGCATTTTAATTAATTTTGCAGTCCACAGTATATGACAGAAGATCAGTATTTTCTGGAAACCTACTGTGATTTTTTTAAATCTTCTTCACATATTGGTGGGTCAGCTTCGGGAATACCTGAGCATTTTTTTGGAAATGTATCATTAAACCACCAGTAGAGGTTGGCATCTTCTTGCATATAATAACCCAAGAAACCTGTGCAGTTGAGAGTCTCTTCTTTACCTAAACGAAGCATAACGTAAGAAGATCTAATCAAAAGCAGCATTCACATTTACAGTGAAGCAAAATATGAGCTTTACAGGTCAGAACATCTGAATTTAAATCATAGTTGCACAGTTTCAAACAGTTTCAGACCTAAACGTTTATTATCAACTGTGCAACTCAAGCCTTACTGTGCACAACTGCTATTTTCAGGAAAATTTTATAGAACATTGTCTAAACAACACAAGTTTTGAAAGTCCGTGGACCAAATTCATCCAAAATTCCCTTCATTCTTCACCATGCCATTAATGCTGAAGGTAAACCAACATCTGGTGCCTTGGCTGAACAAATGAGATTCACATATGAGCAACAGAGGTGTTAAATAAGAATTTGCAAAATGGTGCAGGGGAAGACTGGGTAATGGAATGAGAGAAGCCCTCAGACACAGGACAGGAAACAGACAGACAAATTTATGTTCCTGAGAATTATATACAGTCTCAACAGGAAAATCTCAGATGGTTTCCAATACTGTGTGAATCCTACAGACCATGTTATCTAACCCCCAGCTAGGAACATAGTCAAGGATTCTTTGCAGCAGTAAGAGATCTGCATGCTTTTATTCACAGGACTGTCATCTCTCAAATTTCACACTGAACTGCAGCGCAACATCTTTGACTGTAACAGATATGAAAGGGATTACTTATTGTTGCTCACTGAAAAAAACAACCAGACACATTTCACACGTTGTTCTGTGCTGTTTGCTGTCTAAAGATAAAGCCATGGAGGGCTGGTTTATCATTGCCACCACTTTTTCTTGATGGTCATAGCAACAACCTCCTCTTCTACCTCTGCAAGGGTGAATTTAATGTACATGTAGATAGGTCATGGAATCCACTAGTGAAAACATAACCATTTGTGAAGATGTATTAGATCCAGAAAGGGATACAGACAGCTATTTCAGTTAAACTCAACCAGACCATCAGCCATAACGAGCTCAGGACTAAAACACGTATACGAACATGTATAAAAATATTCATATTAATTCGATACCTATTTCTGTTTGTATTTCTTCATTGCGTCCAACTATCTCCAAAGTTACAGTCTCTGGTGCATCTAAAAATATACATATACATATATATATAAAGAAGTTTTGCTATTGAAGCTTTCTTACATTCTACAACAGTAAAACCGACACATTTCTGGAATCAATCACATAGATTCCTAATTCAAAGAGAAATATCTCAACCCACCATTATCGAGCAGTTAAAAAGCAGTATTTCTTGATGAATTTTCTGCATTTCAATAGGTACAGAGCAGATAGCTTACAATGGTTGGAAGGGCTCTTTCCCCAGAATTTGTAAGTTTGTATGACTTACAGCAATTAAAAAAAAAACACAAAAAACAAAACAAACAAACAACAAAAAAAAAACACCTGCAGGGAAAACTTACTAAATTTTCCAAACTTGGTAATACCTGAATTTCTGTTTTTTATTTTTGAATTATTGCAAGATATATCAGATTGCCAAATCTAATTACATCAAAATACTTATCAAGTAAGAATTGTAATTAAGAGATGATGAATGACATCCAATCACAAACAGATTTAGTAAGGAACATTTCCCACAGTGAAGTAAACAGAAAATATGCTTCAGTTTCAAGTTTTCTTACGTTCTTCTACTACCAGCCTAATTGTATTGGTGCTGTGGTATATCTTTCCTTCATGACTGATGGAAATTTTGCAGGTATATATACCAGAGTGCTGAACTGATAAGGTTTTAAAATCCAATTCCCGTCCACTTTCATTTTCATAATTCTTACAGTCCTGCATCAATAAAGCAAGAAAATATTATACCATATGAAACATATATTCAACACCTTAAAAAAGACAAAAATGATCTTCAGAATGAAGAATCACTCTTTTACTCTTTTGTTCCCAACAGCATTTACCTGACCCAAAGGAGTTGGGGCCCCAATTTCCAATTACTGTCATTTAAAGACAACACCTGAACATCCAACCCACTTAAAGTTGAAAGCACTGCCTGAATTACCTTACATTATGAATGGTCAAAGTGGTGAGCAGGGGGCTTGCTAAATCTAAAGGCTGATTATGCCAACACTCCACAGTTACACCTGCTTCATCTGTTGTCTATGCACCAGCAAAACTGCTCCAAAGATCAGATTTGCCTAAAGTGACCAGAACTAGGTCTGATACACATTCTGTAAAACATGTTCAGAAATAGTAAAATTTTAAAGCTTCTCAATAACTTTACAAGCACGTGTCAACTGTTAAACAAATACCTTGGCATTTCATGTAGTGTCAGGATGACACCTATACTGGCAAAACAGATAAACAGGCTAACAGACATGCACATCACATCTTCTTCCATTTTAAACTACCAGTAATTTCTGATTACAGGTATTATTTCTAACATTGAGAGCAGAGAGAAACTTTATTCTGTGTATCTCTCTAAAGGCTTATTTCCACAATAATTTGAAAAATTAAAGCATTACTGGATTTTAGATGGTTCTAAAATTCTCTATAATTCACTTTTCCTGCAATTAGATGTTCTATCTATAGATGTTCTATCTATAGCCAATGGTTTGATTTTTTTATTACCTTATACCATGTTATGCTGTCATTTTCACTGACAGACAGATCATTGCATTTCAATGAATGACCAGTTCCAGCATTTTGAATTTCAGTTGTTAAATGATTTTGATTGAAACAGCTGCTTTTATTTCTTTCAAGTACATTCAAGGTCCACTTTTGAATTGTGAAATTTTGTTTTCCACTGCTGTGAAAAAAAAAGATTTGCAAAACCGGTTTTTAGATCTTTTTCAAGGAATTCAGCTTAGCAAGCTATGTAACAAAATAAAAATAAGTCCTTTAAGCTCTAATAGGCAAAAAATACATGTACTGCGAGCAGATTATTTACATTCCCTTTATTACTCTTCTATCTCAAACGTGTTATTTCCCACAGTAAAATAGGTTATCTAAACTGAATTACCTATCATAATGCATTTGACAATAAAATTATGTCTATGAAATGTGACAACACTGCTCTTGTTCTGGTAGATACAGTACAAGCTATATCTACCAGAATGAGAACTCAAGTATCTGTGGCATCATACATAGTTAAACATGGAAATAAAAGATTTTAAGCAGCTTGAATCAGCTACTGATCTTGCAGGTTTAATTTCCCATGCTTTGATAAGGTCTAAAGTAGTAACTGAGAAATCTATTTATTATAAAAATAATAAAAATAAAATAGGCTACTCTGGTTTTGTTCACAAAGTCCCATTTTTTTCTTTGTTTAATACTGTGCAGATAATCACCAAAATTTTGGAAACGTTTCTAAACTCCACAAGTCTCATGAATTACTGAACTACTTACGAATTTAAGCACATCTGCAAAAGAAAGCATTTTGGAAAAGATTCATCTCATTTTCAACGTAGTCTCCACTGAACAGAGCTCTACAGTTTGCTGGCCACCACACATGGATAGAACCAGCAGCTCTCTCTTCTAAAGTAATTTCATTACATCTCGTATCTATTAAAGGAAATGTAAATATGCTGTAAAAACGCTCCTTTTAAATCTCTAGAAGCTGATTGTGACCATCCAGATATGTACTATATTCTACTTGCATTTTTCTCTAAAGATTATAGCTGTAATATTCTTTGCTGAGTTGCTATATTTCTATCACTTGCGATTCTTTTGTGATAGTTTTTGGGCATACACAACAGCTTCTGGCTTAACAAACTTTCCACCTCACCCACTACACCCAAAAAAAGGAACAAAAAACAGCTTGACTCAGGAAATCATACAGGGAACTGAAAGCCCTTAGGGCATATAATCCAAGTTTGCCATAAAGGCTGCATACGTACACAGTTCTAAGCTATTTCAGTGCAACAATCCAGTGTGATGTCAGTATTTCAATCTACAAAACTGACACTCAGCCTTCAATACAATATTATCTCTACATGTGTGCATTCCCACTGCTTAAGGTGCTCTGAGCACCTTAAAAAATAAGCAGTGTTAGGAACTTATTACATATCAGGAGTCTGTCATGAATCTCCACACACTAATTTTTCTCAGGAACCCTTTATTTCAAGGTCACTAGTACAGAGCCACAAGATGACCTGCTTTCTCGTTGGTTTCTTTGTTGTTGTTATTTTTTTCTCTACCAACCACAGGAAATACGTATAAAAACCACACAAATTGGAGATCCTGCAAAAAATGTGCGACACAGATTTCTGCTTACCGCTCCCACACCCAGTGCCTATGAAATCCTTTATGTTCAAGAGATGTTGCAGAAGATGGACACACTCAGACTTTCAGGTGATGTCCATTAATTCCTGAAATTATGTCCTCAGTCTACTGCACTAATAAATGTGCAAACACATCAACATGTACATCTTTGGCTATATACACTATGTCTCAGCAGAACAATTCCGTTAAAGAATAATCAGAAGTTTTCTAGTTCAAGTCAAAAATAACACAATATACATACATTGTTACAATATTTTCACCTCTCTCCCCATGCACAATGTCAGTTGCAACAGAGCAGGAAATAATTAATTAGCTTGCAAAATATGTATACTGTGTTGTCACATAGTTCCGGAAATCCTGCAGTGAATTTGATTGACACTTTGGTCAGTTAAAACTGTTTACCTATGCAGCTATAAAAATCATTTCCCATATACCTTACAAATTCTCATATATAAATTATTTATTACTAATTATTAATTAATTATCAAACAGGTAAGTGAAAATATGTTTAGCTTACTTTAAAACCAAAATTTTAGCCTAATATAAATGTTCTGAAACAAACTTCATTCTGTCAATCTTATTAAATCTTAAACCAATTCAGTAGCCCACAGTCATCCACAGTTCTTCAATGTCAATTAACTCCTGAAAGTCCTTCTTCACTACAGAAAACTGATTCTGCAAATGGTCTTCAACTGATGTGAGTATGCTTTCCTATACTGAGAACCATCAGAAAAACTCATCCCAAGATACAATGAAAATCCCATTAAAAACAAAACAACAACAACAAAAAAACCTTATTGTTCCAATAGCCTACATTCTAATAACAAACAACAACAACAAAAAAACTGAATATCTATATGGGTCTGACATGAAGAAATTCCAAATAAATAAATAAATTAACTTAAAAATTGTTTCAGGGTGGCCAGAATATTTTCTTTTAATTCTTTTTTTCATAACTTTTTTTCATAAATAAAAATGCTTTCTTCTATAACACATTTTTCAAAGGTAGCATCATAATACCACGTTTTAGAAAATGAAAAAGGGTTTTGTAACAAAATCAAAACTCAACTGCAAATGAATACTTCGATAAAATCAGAAACTTTCTTCTGAGTTTCCTTCTTAGGTACATCAGCTAATCACAACATTTCACAAAGGATTACTTCTGTGTTTTTCAACAAATAATCATTTTAACAAACTCTATCCTAATAATTTTATTCGGGATCTTTTCCCATCACCTCCATCTCAGACATGTATTCATTTTATACAACTGATGCAATGTACTGTAGGTTTACTCATTACTCCATTATTCCATTTACTCATTACATCATTACTCCAACTCCTCAAAGCTTTCACAGCTGTGTTACCACAGATTTCCTCTCTAATGAGCTTAAAATCTCCTTTGGTAGTACTGTGGTTCAGGTACGCTGCTAATTCCATGCCAAAACAAGCCAGAGCATGCATTTTACAGCATTATTTAGGTGCTGGCTGTAAAGCAAGCTGTTTGATTTAATAACATTTTAGAACCACATTTAGTGAAGTTACTGTATGGATGACTGCTCAAGGCCATTAATAAAGAAAGAAAATTCTGTGGCAAGTCCAGATTTGATATGAAAAGCATAGGTCTACCGACAAGCCAAGTAGTATCTAATCTCTGTATACCACAACTGATCAGTTTGTTTTTTACCTCTGCTAATTCAGACATATACCTGTACTCAGTAATATGCTAAATCTGTACTACTTTGAAGATCAAAGTAGCCCGATTACCAGTGTTGTCATCCCTAAAGCCAATTCTCCTCAGGCTGGGTTCAACACACACTAGGAAAATATTTCTCAAACTTTATCTACTAGTTGGAGAAAGATTCATGTGCATTTTCACTCTACTTACAGACTTCTCATTTACAATATTCAGCATTTCAGATATGGTGACTCAATAAAAAAAAAACAGCCATACATGGAAAAGTATAACATGAAGTTTTCATCTTCTGTGTTAACTTGAACTTTAACTAAGTAACAAGTTAACAATTAAAATCTATATTATATTATCAGATATATAAATATATATAATATCTATATATTATACTATCAGATGTCTGTCTGCAATGCTGCTAGAGAAATGTGGATAGCATTTCACAGTATTTGCAGCTCTATAATGAAACAGCAACCTTTATGAGCCAGGAAAGAATTTTTAAA
This sequence comes from Perdix hodgsoniae, assembly GCA_035772895.1. Classification (NCBI taxonomy): domain Eukaryota; kingdom Metazoa; phylum Chordata; class Aves; order Galliformes; family Phasianidae; genus Perdix; species Perdix hodgsoniae. The sequence continues at coordinate 6,276,841 of JAPSGF010000027.1, read as the reverse complement.
AGATTACTTCAGAAACAGCACAAATCATTACATGCAAAATAATATAAAATGAATTATGACTTCAGTTGTAAATCTTGAAGTGCAGTTGTGGTGCAGGTTTGTCTTAAGAGCTCCTACAACAAATCTAGTCCTTTGGTCATTCCTCATGGTCTGAATACCACAATCACTTGAGGCCCAACCTTACGTCCCCTTTTGACTTCTGATGTTCTATGGTGGTAAGAAATTAAATCCAATTATTTTATTTGCTCCACGAACAGCTACAGGTATACAAGGCTTTGCACAGAAACCAGAGTTCAACTATGCTGCTGTTACTTCATTCCACATTTAATCAGCAGGCATCACAGCACGAGCTCCACTCAACACAGTAAGAACAGGTTTGGTGTACAGGACAAGCAAATTATAGAACCAAAGAATGGTCCGGGTTGGAAGAGACCATAACGATGATCTATTTCCAGTCACCCTGCTGTGGGCAGGGTTGCCATCCACTAGATCAGGTTGCACAAAGCCTCATCTGACCCGGTTTAAACCACTTTCAAAGACAGGACAACCGCCACTTCTTTGAGCGATCTGTTCCATTGCCTCACTACCCTCATAGTGAAGAATTACTTCCTAAAAATGTTTCCTTTTACTTGGCATTGACAGGAGTGTCTGTACCTCCTTATGCTTAGGGAATTAGCCATATAGCAGAAAAAATGCTACCTGTTTTATCCAATCTTTGAAAGGCGGTATCTGCCTACAGCTATCTGCATGCACTGTAGGTCCCTCAGGGTGGTGACTGAGAAACTGTGGCACCACAATTAATGTAGTTCTCCACACTTCCTTTGTGTGGATACCACAAACAATACAAAGCAAGACAAAGAAATTACCACATTCACAGATAATGGCAAAGGCAGGATGCTCATCCATTCGCTGTGTACCCACCTTTGAGTGACAAAGTAATTCCCAGAGTCACCAAGTTCAGCTGGCCAAAACTCCAAAAAATTCATTTGGGATACAATTCTGTGTGTCTCCTTTATTCGCTTCTGCCTTCCAACACTTTCTTTGTACCAGTTTATTGTGTATTCTTCTTTCCAAGAATGTTGTAGTTTTGACTCAGGAAAACAAAGGTAAAAATACTCCCCTTCTAGTACATCAATGGAGGCACGAAGAGGACACAGCTTCTCTTCAGAGAAAAAGGGAAAAAGGCTTAATACTCTTTCAGAAAATAATATCAGCTTGACTTTAAAGTGATCTGCTGCACAGCAGGTCTTTTATAAAATGACTTTTTTTTTTTTTTAGCAGAGTAGACTGACAGAATTTATTTGTTCCAAAAAAATCTATTTCAGTCTATCTTACTGAACGAAAACTAGAAGACATACAAGGATAAAAAAAATAGACATTTCCCTAAAATTCTTTCATGTGGGTCTGAAATGGGCACAGATGGTAGAATTCGGCCTCAGCTGCCACAAACAGAAAATTTCTTCATATGGTTGGACTTGACAAAGATGGCTAATCCTCAGAACTGATCAACTGCCATAAAAGCAGTCTCTTTGAATTAAGATGTACATTTCCTTCTTAATTAATGTCCAATAACTACATGCTAAGATTTCTTTAAAACTTCGTATCTTCAGAAAATTTCTCTCCGAACAAGGTTCTGTGTGAAAAATTTAGTCTCAAAGTCTGCTTTTCTAACCAAATTTTCCAAGTGTACTTTTGCATGTGAAAGTCATATGAAGTACAGAAAAGGAACCCTGGTCTAGCACAAGCAGTCAAAAATAAATAAGCTTTGAACCCCTCTTTGTCCTAGAGATTGTATTTCTCTAGCTGTTATTGAGACTACACTTCTGAATGCCACAGAATTAGGATCATTCTCCTCTTTTCTGCAGCTCTCCATACTCCCGTTCAATAGAATCAGGGGTCTCTAGCCATCTTCACCTCTAGAGTACTTACTTCATAATTTTGTTACTATAAATGAAATTTCCAAAGTCTGGACCTAGGCTAAAACTGAAAAAAAAAAAAATTAAGATGTTGTTCTTAAATGCAAAGTACAAAAACTTCAGTCTGAAAAACTGTCAAGATGTCCTATATTTGGCAAATATTTTGAAGGTTCTACTGTTGGAATGAAGATTTATACTTACCTGTGGCTGTTTCAGTGATAAAAATTAACAAAAAAACCATGAGATTCATTTCCTTCAGTTACTTCTCAGTTTTTCTCCAGAAAAAATGAAACTGAGTTCTTCTTGGTCACACTGAAAGCCTAAGGAAAATAGACTCACAGTTCATCACAAGTTCAATGAAACAGAACTCTCTGAGCATTGTGAGAAGATGCAACTAATGCCCATTATTGAAGAGGGCCTTTCAAATGGAAAGTTATTCATTTTCTCCATAACAGGTATTTTGATGTATCACATAATGTATCTAGGTTTTCCTTGGCAAGTTTTATTTCAAATTCAGAAAACAATGGCAGGTTTCCTTCCTCCGTTTTCAAGATCACTTAATATACTTTGTATTCTTGATTGAACTGACAGTCTTTGAGGAACATCTACACTTGGATTCCAATCCAGTATAGTGTTTTGTGGTGTGTTCTTTTTTTTCCTACAAAGTGTATGGTATTTTCAAGACAAGACCTTACAGAAAAACAGCTAATAAATTCCCTTATTTTCCAGGAGAATAGCACAACATTGACAGAACAGACATTCAGGTGTCTTTTTAGACTGCTGGAAAACAGCAAAATCTATAATTTTGTCTTACATTTTAACCTGTTGAGCAAGTATGAACCAGCTGAGAATGCTAATGTTTTCATCTGGGGGCAAAAAAGGGCAGAGCCAGTCCTACGACCATGCTTCACTTCTGCTAACACGGCAGAAAGCATAGATGCTGATTTCAGCCAATACAAATGTCCTTAGTCATCAACCCAGTCATCAACCTGAACGTGTATGTACAAATATGATGTACTCAAGAGAGATCTTTCACACACAACTATCAAAAGTAATCTCTTTAAGCGTTCCATTTATTTGTCTTTTCAACCTAAAACTTTTGCAATTTGAGAAGATACATACTTACTGTTGTAAGACACTTGTCTGAAATTTACAGCCAGAAACTTCCCATGATATAAACAAGCAGGATGAAGTAGACTATTGCATTTCAAGTAATATTCCAGAATGACATCAAGATATGTAGCTGCTCTCCCCTCAACTCCTTACAAGTGTGCCATCATCCCCTAACTGTAAGAAAATGAAAGAACTATTTCACATCCCCTTTTTTTCAGACTGACTGGTAGACAGATCCCAATTTAGAAAGCAGCAGAGTTGGGTACTGAATACTGCAACAAGCAACTTTAAGGGGCCATGCACTCAGACCTGCTTTTGGTTCCCTTCTATACATGGAGAATCAAACTATTATATTTTATAGGAAAAAAAAAAAAAAAAGAAGGGTCTCTCTGTCTTGAATTTTCAATTCATTTTCATCCTTTCACATCTACAATAAATACAATTGTCACAGACAATGAAACCATGATCCACTATATTAAGATAAAATCACATATCATATATATATATATAATGTATAATATAAAAATAAAATAAAAATATTTTTTTATTTGAGCCATATGGTTGGCAGTACTCTTCAGTGAAATGCCAGCGAGAAAAAAAATGAAAAAAATTAGGTAAAATTCAACTACAATAAATATTCTTCAAGGAACAGAATAAGGTCTTTAATTTCCTGAAAGGAATGGGGAGATAATATAAGGAAAATGATTCTCTTTCTCAGAAGGAATACAAAAGTATTAGAAGAGCAAAAGAGCAGAGGATGAGAGATTCAAAGACAAAAAACAAAAATGACACAAAGTTCCCTTTAAGGTGTCTAAAGGAGCAGCAGCTTCTAGCATGTTTTTCAAATTTCCCACATGCTTAAAGCTACAGCTGGACTTCCAATTATAAAAACAGTGCTTAGAATCATTGTGCCATCTTTAACACATTAAAATCTTAAAGCAAACTTGAGCATCTCAGATTGTGCGAACTGCATTAACTCTATGTTATGAAGTACACAGGCTGATACACTGAGATGTTTTGGTCACGTAACGCATTTTGACAAACACTTCTGGAAACTGGAATTCGTAAACCAAAGGATTGAGGAATTCTTCAAAACAAAAGCAAAACAAACAACAACAACAAAACAGATCCTTCTGACCCTCAGTCTGCTTGAACAAATGTCTGGTGGGCCAGTGAGAGCCACTAACCTCATCTCTTTCAGGAAGGCTTTTTGGGGAATGTCAGTCCCTTTCACGCATGACTGTATAGCGCCACAATTCGCATAGGATTCATGAAGAGAAAGGATCTCTAGCAAGCAGTTGACAGAACCTTGGTAGGTAGAAGCATCATTCTGTCAGGAAAACAAAATATTGGTTAAAACAAAAATCCACCTAAATTTCCAAACAAGGTAAGTGTTTACTCACGACGCAGGTTGACGGTGGATGCAGAAGCAACCTTCCAAATGGCAGGCAGTTACAGGCTGCACTCACAAACCTTCTGAATTCAGAACTGAAACACAGCGATCTCGCAGTGAGTCAATGCGAAAACAACCCAGATTCGGAAATCTCCCGTAAAAGCAAGAGTGGAATTATCACTTTTTTTTTTTTTTTTTTTTAACTGTTGAACACAGGGAGGAGAATGGAAAAGGCAGAAGTGAGATTTTCACTTTTACTTGTATCGCTCGGAAAAGTAACAGCAGTTTCTGAACGCGAACTCTTCTAAAGGAAGCGTTTGAAAGACTCACCCTACCCGCCAGCAGCCCGCGCAGCGCCCGCCCCTTCTCGAGTGGGGCAGCGGAGCCCGTCAGGGGGCGGGCTCATCCCGGTTGAATTGGATGGCAGCGGCCGGGGCGGGGGCTGTGGGTTGTGGGCTGGGGTTAGCTGTCTTGGAGAGCGCTCCCGGCTATCAGCTGCTGCGGAGTGAAACCTGGCGGTGGGCCCTGCCTCCAACTGTGGCGAGATGGGCTGTGTCGGGAGAGAGGGGATTCCCTCTCATCACAGCCTTTACGGGAGGGGAGGGTGCAAGGTGATGGCTTCGGTGCTTTTGGATGGAAACACCTCTTCCTCTGCTCTTCTGCTGAAGGCTTGTGGCAGGACGGTGTTCTGAGAAGTGTGATGAAAGTAGGATGGGGCTTCGGGAGTGTGCATATCAGGCTAAAAATAGCAGCTTCTATCTCTGCTACGACTTCCGTCCCCCCTCAGTGGCCCTTTGAGGATGAGAGTGTGCTAAGAGATAAACAATAAAGCTGCAAAAAAAAAAAAAAAAGAAAAAGAAAAAAAGAAGCCTGTCAAATTACAATCTGCAGGAAAAGGCAAAATGTGCTCCTGTACAAGATTCTCCTGATTTCAGAGCTGTTCTTTCTGTCCCGATGTCCCCGTTGGGGGTGGAATGATGCAAGGTTTTGAGATGCAAAACATCTCCTAATTCCATTCCTCAGAAAGGAGCATTCACCCTTAAGCAAACCTCATGCCAACAGCTGACTGGTTCTAGGCCAAATGCTCATCTGTTGAAATTACAGTTCCATAGAGGATTTCTGAAAGCTGTGTTTCATGTTTAAGTGCTCTTCCTGCATGAGTGTCTGCCGTTGTTTACTTCACACCAGTGAAGTATCTGATAGGTACTGAGTGATGACTTGATCTGCTTCTAAATGAAGTCGTTTTGATAACAGCAGAAACAAATTCATCCCATCGGGATTTCCTTTGTTTTTCGTATTACACTGCTCATCTTCAGAAACCTGTCTGGTAACAGCCACCCTATTTCTGGTTTTATTACTTTTTAGCCTTTTTACAAAATTTCCCAGTAATGGCAGATGTCACTGTGAAAGTGAAAGGGGCAAGGTACTCTAAACTGGGAAGGATTCCACAGAGCTGGCATTTTGCAGGTTTTGCTGCTGAGGTGAAGCTGAGAAACTGGAGAGTTTTGCTGTCTCAGCTCATTAGTTTTCCTCATCAGAGATTAAGACTATATATAAACACAATCAGACTGTTAGACAATGTAAATCAGAACTTTAGGAAAGTCAGCTGAGAATCTGACCCTCTGTAACTACTCTTAAATGTGTACACAATATTTCACAGTGTTTATCGTTCATAAGGCTCAGTGCTTGATTTTAAAACTTAAAAGAAAGCATACACATACTGTAACAATTTTACATTTTACAGCATATACTGATAATGATTTTACACGGGTCTGAAAGCAGTTTAGCAGACAAGGAACTGGTAAAGTTAAATGTCATCAGCTATTTACTTTGACAGGATAAGACTTGATAATGACAGTTCAGTTTTATTCACTTTTTACAACAATATTTTCCATGAGTTGTTCTCATTTTCATTTGCTTTTGAAATACTCTGAAGTTTCTGAACTTTCAACTGCACTGTGGAAAGCTGTGCATTTCAGCTAACGTCATAGCTAGCTTTTTGTGTTTTGTGAATGTACACAGAATCAAGTCTACAGTTTTTTGATACAGTTTTTAATGGAGAAGTAATAGGTTTATAATAGCAAAGTAACTCAGCTGTGAAAATAACTGCAGCTCAGTGTGGCATGGTGAAAATGCCATGATGAAAATGGAAGTTCACGCTGATATTGAAAATAGATTTTTCTGTGAAGCTCCACCAACAAGTCAGCCCTAGCTGATTACCCTTTTCCATCCACCACACATTACGAAGGTGCTAACTGAAACTGTGAAACCGATCCTTTGATAAAGAGCAACACATCCAGCTTTGTAACCACAGACTAAGATTGTTCTTTTTTCTAACTGGTAGCACTTTTAAGTTTACTTCCGCCATCTCTGCACATGAGCTACATTAATTCTTAGCTGAGCATTAAGTTATATTCCAACTTTTTTTTATCATTACCTATCCCTGATGTCAAAAAGCATGTTCCCAACTGATAATAGATAATATGTCTGCAGGAGCCTCATAAGTTTTTCAGAAGTTTTAGAAGGCTGCATGTTTTTCATACTCTCACAGCTTCTATGGACGGCGTTTGACCATCTGTCAGTGAAAACTTTCTCCTAATTTCTAATAGAAATTTCCCATGTTCTAAGTTATCATTTGCTTTTTTTTTTTTTTATCCCATTCCTATGGTCCTTTGAGAAGATATGGCTCATTTTTCTCTACCTTTCATACAGATTCCTGTAAACAGAAATATGACATCTTCTTCTCTCCCTCAACACCCTGTGCTTTTGGAGGTGTTTCCTGGCACTCGCTCCAGTATGTCAGCAGTTGTCCTTTATCACAAGGCACACTACTGACTCATACTCACCTCAGCGTCCACTGGGACCTACAGTCTTTACAGCAAAGCTGCTTTGTATTGAGTTGATCCCTAGGCTGTATTGCTGAGTGGGAATTTTCCAACATAGACACAACACTTTGCCTGTGTCTTGGATTGAACCTTGCTGATATCACTGTTCTGTTGTAATGCAGAATAGCAGCCCTGTTTTCCAATGGGTCAATAATCTCTTCTTGGATTCATTTTATGTCTGAAAATCTGTTCATATGATGATCTGTCCCATTTCCAAGGTCATTCATAAAGATACTCAAGAGTATTAGTACCAAAATTAGGTCCCAAAGGATGACACTAGTAATTTAATGTGAGCTGAAGTTTGTGTGCTGATCACAATCTCTTGATCCAGCATAAGTTTTCATCCCACTGTTTTTCCACTCCCTGTCCACTTACCTGTATATCACAAACTGAGTACTTGTCAAAGGCTTTTTGCAGGTCAAGAGAGCAGCATCCGGTGTTCTTCCATTGCGCACAGTGTGGCTGGAGACGGATGTTATCCCCTAAATCCATACTCTCAGTTTCTTGAGATCTTCCATTTCACATATTTTGAAAAGAATATTGCTTCATAACCTTCCAGAGGCTGAAATATGTAAAGACTGGAAATAGTTTTATGGAATAGCTCTATTTCTGACACTCTACAGGGTCAGGAACGACCTGGAATGCGATTGTACAAGTATAATTTTTCAACAGAATATATCAGTTTTACAAATGCATAGAATCATAGAATGTCTTGAGTTGGAAAAGACCTCAAAGATCATCCACGAGCCACTATATCAGGCTCTAGATCAGGTTCCCCGGGCCTCATTCATCCTGGTATTGAATATCTCCAAGGACATGGCATCCACAACTTCTCTGGGCAGTCTGTGCCAGCACCTCACCACTCTCTCAGTGAAAAATTTCCCAGTTTCACTCTCTCAGTAAAAACTATTGTCATCCAAATATAATTTTGTCTGAACACTTCACACAAAAGGACAAATGCATATGATATGGATATGTATATGTATATGTATATCTAACTACATTCTAATTGCTGTCTGCAGATTGCAGAGTGGCAGAATCATGGTATGGCTCAGACTATCAGGGACTTCTGGGTCCAACCACTGCTCAAACAAGGCCAGCCAGAACAGGAGGCCCATGACCATGTCCAAACTGAATTATTTCCAAAAAGGGAATTTCCACAAGCCTCTCAGGGCACCTTATGCCAGTGCTCAGACACCACACAGTTATCATAGTTTATATTGACAGGAGCTAGGTATCATACCATGGAAGTTACCAAGATCTTCACCCCTGACATCAAGAAGTGAACAAAGTCAAAGCTCATTCCTGACTCTTACATGTCACATGCCAAGAACACTCTTCTGTTCCTTTAAAACATAAGAGGGTCAGCACTGAATTCTCAGCGTCAGATTCTGAGCTGAGGTATGGGTACCAGGAGATTATGTATGTACACCCTGAAAATTTCACTGTGTTTATTTCTAACAGTATTTAACTGATTTCTAGTTCTCCACAATCTTTTGGCAGCTGTTTATCCACTAGATGTCATGCTGACTCTTCTCTACTAATAAATGAAAGCAAGTTGGTTTCCTGATTCACTTTTTCAGTGGTACCAAGAATAGGGAAGCATAGAGCAGAAGCTAAAGGGCATTAAATCTCTAGGTGAAAGTTCTAATTCTACAACAATTTTTTTTTGCTGTTTAGTTTAAGTTTTGAGCATCCAAAGATTTGTGAGCTTTTTATAGAGACATAAGAGATTTTTACACAGGGCACACTTCCTTTTCATTATTCCAGATTGCCTGATGTATTTTCTATGTATCCAAGACAATATGAAATATAAAAATGCCAATTTAGGTACTCACTAAGTTGTGTGTGTTGTAAAAGAATATTACAGCTCTACAACTGTGATAATATTTGTAGAAAAATATTGAGTGTGTATCTCTGATTTTTCCACTAACCACCAAGGAATATAAAAAGAAGTGACAACTTTTGCATTTCTCTGCCATTACTACAGTCACATACTTATCTCTAAGCTCAGTAAGAGGTCTTTGCTACTCTCAGAGTTTACCCCTTTTCTTTCTTCAAAACCACTCTTAGAGTTCTTGAGCACTTCTGGTATTATTTCCTTATATTTTCTTTTTGTTAGCCATGAAGTTTGATGCAAAAGAATTGCCATCACAAGAGCCGATTGGTGGGTTTATTTTTCACCATCCTGCTCACACAGCTTGTGTTCAGAAGTCAGTAAGAAATCCCCTGATTTTAGAACAGCCCAGTTCTTTGTTGTCGCCCTGCATTTTCCCATTGTACCTTCTCTTCCACTTCTCCTTTTCAGCTCCAAAATTCAGTTATCATCATTCCTTCCTTCCCGCTTACCATCCTTTCTTCCTTCCCTGTAAGTGCTCAGAACACACATTCTATTAAAAAATGATTTTGTCTTCATCTTGAAAGGGAATATTTTGTCCTCATCGGAAGTTGTGGTGAAAGATTTTCATAGTGAAAACAGCTGGCCATCCTGCCTGTATACATGCCTTAGTACTAGTATTCTTTCCATGGGAAGAAATGGTACTGTGACAACCATTTAAACCTTGACTAAATCTGCAATAAACCAAATTTCTTTGGTGGGCACAAATCTGTTCTGTGGAGCTTCCAAAGAGATGGTGACATGTATCTAGAGGGATCTTTAGGAACGAGTCCAAGTACTGAATATGATCTAACAAGAGAGTGATAAAATACAGCATTAAATGTTTTACAGTTGTGGTGAAGTGTATAATCAATACATGAGCACTTGAAAATATAATAAATCAGAAAAAAAGCTGGTTTGTTTCCCATTGTCTTTTTAATGTCATGTTGAAAAAATATCAACACATGTATTTCACATATAGTCTTCCTACTCCAACAGCCATCCATAAGTCTGAATTCCATACTCAGTAAAAATCTACACTGTACAATACAAGGATGTGGTAGCGTAAGACATTCTAATTTTCACTTTTCAAGTCCATTTCTATAGTTAACTGAAGCTCAAAACCAGGTCTTCTCTGACTAATGATAATAATCTGTATTTAAGAAGCTAAAAAGATGAAATTTCCCAAGGATATATACACTAAAACATGCTATGTTCATACATTCCTGCACTCAGAGATTTCATTCTGATCTTTGCATCTCAGGATGTTCTCTGTCAGAACAAAGTATAACCAGGAATAAGATCAAAGAAGGGGGAAGAAGAGGAATATTGGCAATTATAAAATTGCAGTGAGTCTCTATCAGTAGGTTAAATGAATGCTATCAGTGTACAAAATAGTAACAATAGTTATAGCACGGACTATCATACTTGATAGATCTAAAATACTGCTATTTAAAAGAATTCAAATATGTAGCAGCTTTCAAAACAAAATCACTTTCTATTGTCTCTATAAAATAATTTCTCCTTTTGCGAGTTTCACTTTTATGTATGAATATAGTTAATATATATTGGTCTATCAGTATGTATACATTTTCCTTTACACTGCATATCTAATAAATCACATTAGTCTCAGAAGAGCCTCTCTTGAAGCATCCCTGCTAAGAAAAGATTAAATTTCATGGTATGAGTAATACTACTGAATCAAAAAGGAACACATGGTGGATAAAGTGAAGAAAACCACATGATACTTTCCAGTCAAATAGTACAGAAGGCATTTATGTTTGATCAACTGTATTAGAAAGATAAAGTAAATCTACAGAATATTCAGAACCAAAAAATTCAGTGATATGTATGAGTATATATAGGAAGGGCATGGGTAGATTCTGTTTCCTGTGACGCTCAAACTTCTGTTGCCTGCCTGGAATGATTCATTTACAGAATTCTCAAACCTCAACAAAATTCCCTCAGCTCCTAGACCTGCTCCATTCATTTCCCTTATCATCACTCAACTGAGTGGCTGAAAGATGTGGGGAAAAAAATGCAGACAGATGTCCAGGCTGCAAAATAATGTACCTACTGATAGCAAAAAGAGAATCATACGCTAAGGGAACAACTTGATGAAGTACCAGCATTTTCTTGGGCAGACTGTTCACCCAGCATTAGCTGGGTCTGAGGATCTGAATGGCACTGGCATGTAGTACCTCACGTGTTTCCAAAACTTTGAATTGGATGACTGTGGGTGCACAGTGTGCTGCTCTTTCCATTTGACGGTACCTTGCCGCTTGATGATGTACCTAAGAGATTCCTGAAGATTCTCATACGTCCCCATTTTCTCCATTTCCAGTAGGATCACCTTTGTATCATTTTGAATGAGGGCATTGTATAAAGCAATATGTTGATCGTAGTTAAGTTCTTGACAGTTAATCAGCTGCTGTGTGAGAAGGATGATCAACCGTCTGCTCTTCTGTATCCTCTTCTCAATTGCATTCGCTTTATCTAGCAATGCACACAAAAAAACAAGACTATGAAATTGCCTTTGTAGACTCTTTTGCATAGGCACTTCATTTCTTTTATTTTGTAAGTAGAAATAATCTTTGTATCATTTCAGTCAGGTACAATTTATGCATTAGGGGAAAATAAGGCTTACAAATCTCACAGTAATCAAAGTTTCCTTTCAGGTGTTTTCTTTAGTTGAAATCTTAATGTTTGCACTGCTCTTAAGAACTGTGAGGAATTTCTAATTCAACTGGTCAAGTTCAGTAGATCTTGCACCATATTTGTGCTTGAACAGTAATTTCCATGTAAGAAAGTATATTCTTAAATTTTGGGCTTTATGGATTGATGCTGCAGTACTTAGACATGAAAACTAGTTCTTTGGAGACCTCACTGTGGCCTTCCAATAATTTAAGGAAGCATATAAACAGGAGGGGGAATGACTGTTTACAAGGGAAGATAGTAATAAAACAAGGGGGAACAGTTTTAAACCGAGACAGGGGAGGTTTAGGTCAGATATTAGGAGGAAGTTTTTCACACAGAGGGTGGTTACGCACTGGAACAGGTTGCCCAAGGAGGCTGTGGATGCCCCATCCCTGGAGGCATTCAAGGCCAGGCTGGATGTGGCTCTGGGCAGCCTGGTCTGCTGGTTGGTGACCCTGCACATAGCAGGGGGTTGGAACTGGATGATGATTGTGGTCCTTTTCAACCCAGGCCATTCTGTGATTCTATGATTATGTGATTTCAGTGACTTACTTCTAAGAAGCTTATTTTCCTTTAGAGGGTGTGCTAATATCCCTGAGCTATCAAATGCTGATATATATGCAAGCCTATGCAGTGAGCTGGCATCCTCTCAACATTCGTACATCAGCATGACTAAAGGTGCTTTGCTTTCCCTCTGCAATGTTAGAGACAGCTGATCAGTCACAATTAGAACTGTGGTGTTGGGTGTTATACTTAGAAACCTCAAGAACTGGCACGCTGTGGGAGAAAGTTCTAGATAAGGTGTAAGGAAGATAACCCCTTGAATGACTCCTCTGACCTATTTATTGATGATGAGAGCATGCTCTGCTAATGATTTGCCTTTCTGTGAGGTTCACTGTTTCTAATTCCTCTCATTTTCTTATTTTTTTTCCTTAGATTTCTATGGTATTAGAACCCTAATAATGGTTCATTTGGAAGATGAGAAAAACTAAGATCAGCAGCTATTTGTATATAGTTAGTTTCCATAACTATAAGGATTTAAAATACATATATATTGGGTTTGAAGTACAGTCCGCTGAGCTCAAGAATGAAAGATGATGCAACCTGGGGAGGTATTTAGTTCTGCATTTGGATTTCTGATGCCACACTCATGGCAATGTTGAGGATGGGACGGCAAATACTTTAACAGTAGAAATCATTATAACATATTTTGTGGAAATCAGAAGTTCATATGAATTCAGAAATTGGCAAAAACTGTGAAATAAGAAGGAAAGAAGGGAGGAAGGAAGGAAGGAAGAGAGAAAGAAAGAAAGAAAAAGGAAGGAAGGAAGAAAGGAAGGAAAAAAGGAAGGAAAAAAGGAAGGAAGAAAGGAAGGAAGAAAGACATCAGCTATTTCAAATAGAAATTCCAGCATCTGAAGTCCACAGACTGCTGGGAAAGTACACTAGGTGAAGTGTTATATAAACCTGCCCTGTTCTTAAGGTCTTTTCCAGTCATTTGCCAATGGTCACTGCTGATGGTAAGACACTTGGTTGTATAAAACATTCATCCAGTGAAGTATGATCATTCTTATGCTATTTTCTCATGTTTCTGTCTATTACTGATACAGCAGCTCTGGCAGTGCTTAGTCAGATTCTGTGTCAAGGAAAATGGCTGACAAGACAATGACGCTGTGAAAAGAGTGAAACAGAAGGTAATGTTGGTGAAGCCTCTCGCTTTTTGTTGTGGTTTTTTTTTCAAACTTGTGTTTGTACTTCCCTGGGCATCTGTTAAGTTGTAAAAAATTCCCTAAATCTATAAAACTAGAGAACAAAAATAATGTAAATTAAGGAAAACCAGTGGGAGTCCAACAGCTATACAGCACTGTTTATCACTTGAATTCCTTGTATGGATTTTCATTACTAGAATAGCACAAAATTAAAGCTCTCCTCTGGAACCAAGAGTCATAAACAATTCTTGAAACAATAATTCCATTTTACATCCTCACTGTATTTATTTATTTACTTATTTATTTTTTCCTGCGGAAACACACATAATTTTCCTGGGGAAAAATATGATTCACCAAATGGTAATTTACATTTTCAGGAAGGATCACAGTACCTCCAAGTGGCATTTGCTGTAAATACTCCTGATTTAATCTGTGGTTAGCATATTTTAATTATAAGGTTTGGGATTTTGAAATCTGGTAACAAAAGGTTCAAGATCAGAAGGTAATCAAGAGTGGGGAGTATTTGGTAAAGTAAATCTGTCTGAAATCAGAGAATTTTTAAGCACTCTCTATGACAGACTGATTCTGAACAGCTTTTCCACACAACTGGAAACATTTTGAGGCATGAAAGTGGACAAGAAAGGCAATTGCAGAAGGCAGGGATGTCAGCATGGAAAGGAAAAGGGCAATGGTCAGTGCCAGCCATGGAGGGATGCTCATGTCTGCTGCTTTGATGACCATGAGTGAATTTGGTCTGGCAGTTGACACCGGCAGTACTCTCCCTTATCAAGTTAAGAAGGGCAAGAGCTGCCTTGGCCCAGAGTTCACATGTTGGTAGCCAGAAGAACCAGGTCCCCTATCTGCCAGTACCTAGGATTGAAGAGAGGGAAGGGAGATCTCTGTGGTGCCAGACAACAACATCCCTCAGGCTCATGCTGGGATATCTATGCATTTGTGCTTAATACTGTAAAAAAAAAAAAATCATTCATCCTTTTCATTCTTGTCAAAATCAGCTTTGTTCATATAGCTCACACTAACTTTCTGGTAGTTGTAATTCTTTAATTGTTAAGAAATTTTAAATTTCAAAATTATGAAAAAAAATCTGATAAAATCAAATGGGAAACATATATACATATAAACTTATTGTCCAAGGCAGGCTTGGTGAGTTTTCATTGTGCTTGGGTTACAAGCATCCACTAATGCATTTGCAGACTGAAAATGTCTTGGTTTTCAGCCAACATATTAGAGCCCCTGTTAGTCCCACAGTTTGTACTTAATTTGCATGCTATGCTCTGTTTTCTCCAGGAAGGTTTGAGAGTAGTGTCCCGTGAGAAAATACTGCCCTGTTATCACCTGAACAAACAATGGCATATTATTTTGCTATTGCCATATTTGTGAGTTTCATTTTTCTGGGTCAGGTGGGTGAGATATAGCCTGCTTCAGCAACTCTTGCAAGTGTCTTCATTCTCATTGCAGTGGCTTTTCTCAAGGCCAGCTGGAACTTGTGTTACTCTCCAAAGAAGAAGAACATCAGTGATCTTTGCTCAGCTCTGATCAGATGAATCACACTTGGCCCAGTGCAGATGATTTGGGTATGTTTGAGATATCATGAGACATCTTTGGCTTCATGCCTCTTTTCTGATTAAAAAAAAAGAACGTCTAGTCCATAGAACACCAGAGCACAAGACATACAAATCAGCTCTGGCAGAAAGTAGATAGCACCTACATTACAGCTGACAAGAGAGATAGCATAGAGATGTCCACATGAAAATTAACACTGATTAATTAACAAGATTCCACTTCAGAATACAAGGAACTGGATGTAAAGAACACAGAATGTCTCTTGAATTGCACTGGGAATTGTATGAAGTGAAAGTAGGTCACCTTGGTATACAGAAGCTGAACTTCCTGTAACTTTAGCACCATTGCCACAGGTTGAAAAACCATGAGTGATAATAGCAAGGTTAATTACTCAACTTAATTTGTGGTTTTCTTCTCTTCAGAGTCTTGTAGACCTACTCATGCATGCTTTGTCCAGACAGTGGCAATGCAGACTTGCACTATCCAAAGAGCAGGTGTACATCTGAAAGAATCACTCTCTGGGTCACATTTCCTGCATCACTCAAGAAGGTGATAAACAACTCATGCTGCACCCTAAGGCTTGCTTTTCTTAGAACTACAACGAGCACAAAGTGCCATCGTGTCGCCCTGCCTGACACAGCAGACACAGCAGCTACTGAGATGAGCAACCCACTTAGGAATGCAAAAGGACCTCCTTCCCTCCTCTCCCACGTCGAGGGTCTAGAAACACAGCTTGCTCCAACACAGTAAATAATGCAGTGGATTATCTAATTTGAAACTTACCTTCTCCAGGATATGTATCTCTGCCATAAATGCATAATTTATAGCCACATTTATTTTCCAGAATATCTGGCATAATTTGGTAAACAAAATATTCTACAAAAGTAGCTTCATTGGTGTGGCTCTGGGGGTAAATAACATAGGCATCATATATCTTCCCATCTGCAAGGCAGAACAAGAAGAAAGTTACTAAGTTAACATGAATTAGAGCTGTATATTGCAAAATAGATCTAAGAAGATTGAAATAGATCTAAGTAGATCTTGTTGCTAATCATAATGAGGTACATCACTGAATACATCTTTGAAAATTAGAGAGTGTACACATATTTCCATGATCAACTTCTATGTCCTATGCACTCACCACTTTGGAGGATCTGTCCGTCACAATATGAAAGATGTATCTCCAAGCACATAGAGTAAGGATTCAGTGAAGTGCAGATGCCTATCATCATCTGTTATTTCAGCAATATAATAAGGCTCTTAAATCAGATTTTCAACGTCAGCCAATGTTTCTTTGCAAACAATTTTGTGTATATTTGTTTTTAAAAGTGAAACCAATATTGAATTCATTGTGTATGCAATACATCACTGCAGAACCAAGGCAAAAGGTGAATACAAAGCACTACCAGAGCTGTTTGTTCCTTCTTATATAATGATTATAGAAGTCATGAAAAAGGAAGGATTGGGCTCAACTGGCATGTGAGTTAGTAAATAGCTATCAGATATATCCATTTCCATATGATTTGTTTTTTCCTTTTATTTAAGCTTCCTTGTACAATGCTTACTCACCATCCTTGACTGAATAGGCCTGAAACAAGTCCCGATACAACAGGATGATATCGACTCGGAAGGACTGATACAGCACAACAGAGACTGCTACTGACATTAGCAGAACTAGAAATCCAGCAATCATGAGGACATTAGGACCTGCAGAAAAAAAAAAAAAAAAAAAAAAAAGAAAAAGTAAAAAAAAAAAAAAAAAAAAAAAGAAAAAACAGATAAATGAAGTGTTAGCTGAAGCCTTAGCTTCTCTTATCTTCTGCTGTGGCTTTATGAAGCTCACCCTGATAAAACTTCTTCCTTCCCCAGCTGGTGTATCCAGCACAGAGGCCTGTTGCACCCCTGAAGTAGAAGCATACTAGGCAGTACATACTGAATATCCACGTGTGTTGAACCTAAGCGCACTAAATACAATAGCTGGCAGTGATGTTTGGATTTGGTAAAATGACCAGTTATGATGTTAAAGCATTTTGCAAGGCAGCTGAGCCCAAGCCTGACAATAGGAAACATCCATGCAGGGGCAAGCAGGGCCTTGAGCATAATTGCACAAAGAGGGTGCAAAGAAACTTGTGCAAGAAATAAAATCTGCAAGATAAGATCAGAGTATGCAAAAAAAAACCACAGGGAAACAGAGTGAATCTGGTCATAAAAATAAGATAAACTACACCAGAAGCAGAGGAGGTTCTTTTCAGGGACAAGGAGCATAAAGCATCAATGACAAATAAAGAAAACTGAGAAGAAAGGAGTCACCCATTGTGATTCCAGCTTCCCTCATGGAAGAGCTCTTGAATCTGATCACCTCAGCCTCAGCAGTGAAGACTATCAGGGACAGCCACCATCAGTTCTGTGCTATCATATGCTTGCAGTTTAGGATAAGATTGTGATTATCACCCTTTGAGGAAGAGCTACATTTCTGTAGCAGCCCAGAGAGCTACATTCCTATATTTGCACATTTGTCCTCATGTTCTGAGGTACACATAGCAGAAGTCAATCTGGATACACATAGCCTCTAGATGTCATCTAGTTCTACTGCAGCAAGAGATGATGGGAGGCAGAAGCAAGGTCATTTTGAATCCCCTCCAGACTAGAAAAAAGAAAGCTGTAACGATCCATGGATTATTACAGCCACAGAGCTGAAGAAATTTTTGACCTGTGTTCTGGACATATTGAAATCACCCGGACTCACTATTGAAAACACTATGAATTCCAGATAACCAGGTCTGAAATTGATATATCAAAGAATTTAATAGCAGTTACACCTACAAGATACATTATTCCTTTGGATGGAAGATTAAAGTTAATTTCTTTACAGAAGAAGTCTACCCCAAAGTAAATGAGAAATACCTAACTTGATTCCTCATGATTTTAACATGTAAATTCAGAGCAGTTCCGTGTACGGTTTTTCTCTGGCTAGTAAACCAGTTAGGAGAGTTCCATTTGTAGCCCACCTTATTTATCTACTTATTCCAGTCTATCATGATAATTTGTAATTCTATAGTTGCAGTAACAAATGATGTGGAGACTTTTCTCTTATTCAAATCACTGAATTAGCTTGGATTAAAAAAATACGTGGCCTTAGAAGAATCAGAGTTGGTGATGGAGTTTAATCCCAAAGAAATACACACGAAAAAGAACAGGTTGTGCACCATATCTGCATAAAGGGGCCTACCTATGTATTTATTTTAGTTCAGTGTAGCAAACATAGCAATTGCCTGATGCGGTACCTTGCTTCTGAGTATTAGTAGAACCATGTATCCCTTCAGCATTACAATGGAGTTTTCAGCATGCTTCACAACATCTCCGCTAATGGAGGATGCTTACACGTACTGGTAGCGGCTCAACCCAGACAAGCCTTATGTCTTCAGATCTGAAATCAGACTTCCAGGTCTTTGCCTCCCTCTGTCTGTGAAACACACACAAAGTAGACATGGCTGCAGCAGCAGCAGGCCATTCACTGGCAGCTGCGGAGCTGCATGTCACAGCATCCTCAAGAGCCAAGTCCATTTTCTCTACAAAAAAGGTAGCAAGGTGGACTGGAACTGGCAGACTGTGTACAGCCAGCAAGCTCCAGGGGAAGGCACTGACCTTGACAACCAAAAACCAATTCTAGAGCTTCTGTTGGACTTGCCCTGATTGAATGAAATAAGATAAAATGTTTGACAGTGAAGAGCCTCTTGTATTGAAGTTAACAGGTTCCTGAGTTTTGCAAGAGATCATAGAATCATCAAAGTTGGAAAAGATCTCTAAGATCATTTTGTCCAAACATCCACCTTCCACCAATATTGTCCTCTAAAGCATGTCCCTAAGTACCACATCTGCTCATTTCTTGATCATCTCCAGGGACAATGATGAGTAAGAGAGTGCACTGAAGAGGAGATAAACTTAAAGCAATAAACTCTGAGAAATGACACTGAAAAGCTAGATAAACAAAAGGCTTACAGGTGTATTTACTATTCACTTAGTAGGAAATGAGGCAACTCCAACAGTGTTTCAGACTCTTTCTTTCTTTCCTATTTAATGGAAGAAAGAAACATCCAAACACAAGGCATCTATCTGATGAAGAATACTCTCACTGGAATTAAGAGATCAGGGAAAAAAAAAGACATTCCAATGAGATCAAAGTAGACAAGAAAGCCAACCAGTTTCCTTCATAGCAAAATTGGCTATTTTGTAGTTGTGACTGCATCATATGATGCCTGCAAAGAAACTTTGTCCATGTTCAAATGCATGGTTTGATCCATAAACTCTGAAAACCTCTTCCATGACCTACTGAGAATTATCCAAGTCATTTTGAGACCATTTGAGATGCTCATTTTTTTCTTATTGTTTCAGTTGTTGACCCTGGGCTTGCCACAACCTTACAAACACAGTTCTAATATGTCAAGCATTTAGAAAGCAAACATAAAAGGAAACAGGTTCCAACAACAACTTCAGCAATAATGAACCTAAAAGGAGCTGTTTATATTTGGCTTTACACTGATTAGACCAATTCCGAAAAAAAAAAAAAAAAAAGTGATAAACTTCCTGTGCTTGTAAAATTTGTATTGCTTCAGATCAAAACCTCCACTGGAGTCTTCCTGGAAGAGCAGGTTCAGTTCCCAGTATGGCTGACTCAGCCTCTCTGAGAATTTCTCTGGAATAAATCAAATACATTCAGCATGATGGGGGCAATGGCCAGAAGCAACTTTTGGAGGCCTTGAACAACGGTGATCAGATCCTGCTGTTCCATTTAACTTCACTGCAATGTTTAGTAGCAGAGAGTTCACAAGCTGACTGTCATTTAGTACTGTTTATTTAAATTCAAGTGCAGTGAGAACACAGAACCATCAGCTCTCAGGAAACAATATTTGAGACGCTAGGAAAAACAACCCAGAAAAGAACATTTGAAAGCTTCTGACAGACTCAGGGAGAACTGCACCTTTTTGTAAGTTCTTTGGCTTCTAAAGGGAACACACTTCCAGACAGTATAAGTATAGATCTGGGTGTGGAATTCCTGCCCACACCTGTCTACTGAAGATTAGCTATAGCATCAGCAAAAAATAACTTTGAGGAAGAAGAGGTCTGGTGTGCTGGGCTGAACTGTGTTAGAATGACTGGAATTTGGTGCATTCTATAGACCAGAGTGTTCACTCTGGAAGTATTTGTTGTCCCCCAGGCACTTTTCACTTTCTTGCAGATAAGAAATGAAATTACTCAATGCTTGTAAGTCAGACCTATGAAACTCAATCATCAGCCATTTAACTAGCCCTGAGTGAAGATGAGGAACTAGAAGCTGGTAGTGGTTTAGATATTAATAAAAAAGTGGCACTTGGGAGATATTCTGACAGCCCTTGTATCTCTGAGAAGGCAGATAAAGGTAATGCTGAAGGCAGGTTCCTGTTCCAGTCTGCTGGTAGAAGAAGTTAACATCTCCAGTGTTTTTCCACTTGCTATGGACTCACTATCAGAGTCTTTGCCTGTTGCCTGGTGTTCAGAAAGACTTGCTATATCCTCACCAGGATAGAGGAAGAAAATCTAATGAAAATATGTCACAAATTCCTTATGCTGACCAGAGACTGACACCACGTAAGAAGTTATGCAGATGGTTTCTGAGATCATGAGATGATGTGTCTTGTGGCAAAGATGGAATGTAAAATATGGCATGATCACCATCTCTGGAATTAAATATGGGGGCATAGAACTAAAAGAGACGGAGGAAGTAAAACAGCCTGTTTCATAGGCTAATTATTTAAGTTTGCCTCCAGAAGGATTATGAAACATAAAAAATGTTTTTGTTGTTGATGTTTTGTTTGTTTGTTTGTTTTTGTTTTGTTTTTTGTTTTTTTTTTTTTGAAAAGTGTTGGCCGGTGTCAAAAGATACCAAGCAGACTTGGGCAAAGAGAAGAGAGAAAGGATGGAAAATAACATTGAAGGAAGGGTTTCACATTGATTAGGGATGGTCAAAATCTATGTAGGGGCTGGATGAGATAAAGCAGAGAAAGCTTTTCCTCAGCAGGAGAAGCAGCAGCCTCTCAGTGTAACAGTCTGTAGTTTGAATACTACCAAATCACACCAGGCACTGCGTTACTCCTGAAAACTGAGGCACTTGGGTCATGCTGCTCATTTCCAAAGAATCATATGAACATAGAAGCATTAAGGTTGGAAAAAATTACCAATATCATCAAGAGCTTCTCTTAGCAGCACTTATCTCCTACTTAAAAACACAAGTGAGAAAAAAAAAAAAAAAAAAAAAAAAAAAAGAAAGAAAGAAAAACACCAACCTTGGGACTTGCTCTTTTTTCACCGTACTGCACTTCTCTTCACGCACATATATGAACGTATACATAAGTGCACAGCACACATCCCGAATCGAAATACACATTTTTCCCTGTGCTTTGTCACACGTGTGACGTTCTTTCCTGGCGATATTAAGGAATGTTTTCATTTGTCATAGAGACAAAAGCAAACAGCTCTCACCACCCTTGGCTCTGATAGAAGCTTTTCACTCCTCTCTGGCAATTTTTCATTCTTATGTGGATGGCAATTGTTATCGAAGCAATCTAACAAAATCAGCCGTAAAGGTACTGCTAACAACGAGCTAGTACTTGCAGTACTTGATTGTGACTCAGAATGTAAGATTTAATCCCTGGCTTCCTTGGAAAATGTCCTGTGAGCCAAATCATTCATTCAGTACATTTTTGATGACTGTGAGACTGAAGCGATTCAAGTAGAGTAACTGATACAGTTGCCTACAGCATCTTTGCTTCTTCCCTTACCCTGTTCTCTCTACTGCTATTTAGCTAGTTCATAAAATGCCCCCAAAAGTGATTAATTTCAGTAGTAAATGGAACAACGTATACAGATCTCTTACTTCTTGTCACAGGCATGTGCTACAAAGAATAACAGCGCAATCCAAACTAAATGCTTTGGGGAAAAATTATCAGAACATAAAGCAGGAATGTGTGAAAAGCACACTGATGGACAGCAGCTAAGAGATGTGAGTTACACTGTGGGAAAAAAACAACAAAGGAACAACCATAGACATATTTTAAAAAATAAAAATCTATGAGTTTTTTGTTTTTTTTTTTTTCATTAAAAACAAAAAGAAGCAAAGAAGAAGAGTACACATTTTTATTACACATTTACAAGATGCGAGGCACAAGGAATCCCTGAGGCATTTTTATTTTACTCGGAGGCAAGCTATCATTGTTTTAGCACAAAAATTGCTGGTTTGTGAGAGGAACAAATAAAGACAATTAAAGCAGAGCACTGCCATTTCTGGATTTAGCCTTGCTCACATCAACAGTGACGAGCAGCAGAAGCAGGCATCTTGACAGTAGCAGCAACAGGGAGAAGGGAATAGACATCCACACAACACAGGCAGCAACAAAGAGCTTTCCTGAGCATTTACTGAGGACCTATGGATAAAAACAAAATAAGGTTTGTGTGAAGCAGAAATCAGCTTTAATGAATCACTTCATGAACACAGAATATCAAGTATACTCATTCCTGTCCCTCATCTAGTTTGCAATATGGGGTCAGTAAGTGTTTTCCATTGCCTAACAGGAAGTGTTACTTAGTTTCCTTCCCCTTCTTTGCAAGAACATTCCCACAGATAATTAATCACAGTGCTGATGTGCTCTCAGTTTCTAGAGAGGTTCTAAACTCTCACTCACCTGGCAACATACAACCAAAACATTCCCTCTCGTGCTCCTTTGGGGAATTGTGGGATGTCCTCCTCAATGATGCCCCCTCCTCTGTTACCCTTCTAATCTCAGCTACAAGGAAGTGTGTTTCTACTTGAAGGCAGTTATGAACAGTGAAAAATACTGCAAGACACGTAGCTATGTAAATCCTGTGATCAGAGTAAACTTTATTTTACTCTTACCACCATTTTCTCATAGAAAATGAATCCTTCTTTAAGGGCTTTGCGGTTTACACTCAAGACCTTTGGTGGCTCAGCAGATTTAAAGGGATAACAGAGGAAACTGGCGACCACCATTTCTGCCAGAAAATTCAAATGCTGTGGTGCAGCAACAGTGACTTTTGGGGATCTGACCATCCCCATTAAAGAGTCCTATAACAGATAAAGACCATCTCAGACCCCACCATTTACTGAAATTAAATTTTCTTTCTCTGCCAGAAATGACTGGAACAATTAATTTAAAAATGAAGCTGAGAGGAAGCTTTCAAAGTGTTACTCACACACAGTGTGGCACACAGTAGGCACAGTGATGTTCACAGGGAAAGAACAGGGATATCCTAGAATCAGGGCATGCTTGTCACAGTGCACCATCCTGCTATTCATATTTATTCTCTTGTTGAAATTTTGCCCTCCCCCAGTAGGATATCATCTCCAAGGCTGCATTTACCCCAAGGCCTTTCAGAGCGGAATGAAGCCACAAGAATTTTGCCACTGACTTCAATACGTAGGGAGAAAGCAGATTTTTTTTTTCTTCCTACTGGAAGAAACTTTCATACTACCAGAAAATAATAAATAAAATGAAAGAAATAAAAGAAAAACAGGATGAAATAAGCAGGAACAAATAAAGTCACCAACATCTTTCTAACAGTGTGAAGCACGCAAGAGACAAAATGAAAAACAATTTATCCTTACATTTTTCTTTCAGTCGTAACGTCACCGTGGCCCTTGTGTTTCCCATTTCATTCATCGCTACACATGAGAAATTGGACTGCAAATCTGTATGTTCTATGTTACTAATGGTCAAAGTTGCCTCTCCGTAGTACTCTTGGTGCTGTCCTTCAAAACTAACAGTGAGAGAAAAAGAGGTGGTACTGGTTGCTTTTAAGAATAATTTGCATAGAAAGAAAAGATTATTACATATTATATGCGCTTACTAAATAATTTCTTGATGAATTTTTTCTTCATCTCCATATTCTGCTGGCATCTGATTCACATCCCATGTGACAACAGCTATAGGCTGTTTCTTAATCCCCAGTCGGGCCTGGCATTTCAGAGAAAGAGCAGCACCTAATCAAGATTGATGAAAAATAAGAATAAAATTATTTTCCTCAGAACATCTTTTTCTATGAATCTTCATACAACTTTTGAGTTTTGCCTTAGCAATTTAGGCATTTCCAGAGTTAAAGCACAGAACATGATTCGCAGGGGGGTCTTGAAAAGAAATACTAAGAGTATATTTGAACAAAATATCTAATACATTAACAAAGACTACAAAATTATTCATATATAACGCTCTGAAGGGAAAATGGACATTACTTGTGATGCTTAACCCATGTAATCAGCTATTGAGGAATATGGGAAATAAATGCTGTCTTATATATAGGCATACATGGAAAGAACGTAATATAATTTTCAATATGCAGTATTTATCATCAATTTTATTTGCAGATTCTTATCTTGGATTTTATTGAAGCTGGAAAAAATAGAGAAAATCAGAATGAAATTAAAACAGGAAATATCTTATTCATTTCTTATCAGGAAATACTTATTCCAGAAATAAGAGTCACTGTTGCACTGAAGTAAATATAATTAAAACAATTTAAAGATTTCCACATTAATATGCATCAAAACCAGGGCTTAGGTAAGGTTAAAAAGTCTTATGATTTACATCCTGAATTGGTATTAGGGAGTGTGGAGAAATCCCTTCAATTCTGCAAACAGAAGACAATAGAAGTGATACAGTGCTTTCTAAACTTAAAGTACATTTGCACCATGCATTTTGAGATTAATTACTGTCTCAGAATGATAGGGCATTAAGGACTAGCTATTTCATTAAGGAGAGAGGCACCTGGCACACTACTTCTGAGTGATAGAGAAACTGGAGGAAAAAAAATAAAGAACAGGAATGGATTTCCATGTGGAAGTGTTTGGACCTAGAGTCTGGTGCTACAAGTTATGAGGAATGAATCTGAACCTCAGAGAACATCAATAGTCTTAAACAAAAGGAAGCTAGGTGCATGTTCCAGAACACCAAGGGCTGTCCAGCCCTCTATTTGTTGCTTCATTCCTTATCCTTTCATTCCAACAAGTATCTTTCAACCAAAGCAATTCACTCAGTGCTAGCCAGCACAAGCAGGACCAGCAACCAGTCCCTTGCTTTCCTTCATTCATCAACAGAGATGCAGCTGTTGTGTCTGGACCAAAATCACAAGCAAGAACCATTTCTAGTTGCAAGAATAGTCCATTCTTCCCTCTTAAGTGCATCATCAGGAAGTTTCAAAGGATTTAGTTACAGCCCTCTTTGAAGTGGATGGAAGCTGTCACGCTTTCGGCTGATATGCAATAACTGACCATATGAGTAATCCTAGTTTATCCCTGTCAAAGTAGAATAGGTTATTTAAAGTTTTAAATTGCTGCTTAATTTCTAAATAGCCTGTCATTTAGACATAACTTCATATCGTTATGTCTGAAATTAATTAAATCTGGTAAAAATTGTAGTGCAAGAATGTAATTAATCTTCTCCCTGAAGCTGCCCAATGTTCGTTAGGTCACCACAAAATGCTGGTTTAAAAACAATGTAAAGTCTTTACTTACCAAGCTCCACTTCTATTACGTCTTCATCTTTTGGAAATAAAATTTGAACAGGTAGAGATGAGTACTTTGCTTTAGAGATTAAGGAGAGAAAGGAAGGACGTATTAGAATACTGTGAAAATACATTATATGAAGTAATGGAATTATATCACTTTGCTATGACAGTGAAGGAGCTTCTCCTTCAATATATTTATATTTCATCTCTAGTAATTATTGATATGGACAGGTCCAAACTACACTGAAACACTTGGTTTGACTGAAGGGTCTGTTCCCTTTGTTGCATTTTTCCTTGCCATTCAGTCAAACTCTCATTTCCCAGTCGAAGCACATTGCTTGCTTCCCATCAAGGCACTTCTGTGAATCCCCAACCACATTTCCCTATAAAATATGCAGGAACTTACTTTACTCGCTTTTCCAAGGCTGCTATAAAATCCACTCTTTTTATCTATCCTGTGTCTAATTTTCATTAGCTGGATGTTGAAGAAAAAAAAAAAAAAAAGCCAGAGAAAGACAGTAATTTCCTAGCTTGCTGACAGTGCTATGATTTTAGCTGCCAACAAGCAGATGCAGAATGTCCTCTAAATCAGTGTGGATTTGCAGACCAGCAGGGGCACACATCAGCCAGTATTGACAACATGTAAGTTTATTCATCCAGCAAACTTATTTTAAAGGTTAATGAAATCTCAAAGAAGTTGTTATTAGGTATTCTGAGTGCTAAAAGCTGGAGCAGACTCAATTCACCCAGCTGAGATTTCACATGCTATGTTGCAATCCTTTCTTTCTATGGAACGATTAAAAAAATAATCAGATTAGCATTGAAATGAAGTAATCTGCCTGGATGCAACAAAGATTTCTGTAATTCTGGATAGCTGTGTGCCAAGTAAATAAGAGCTATTTCCATTATAAACCAGTGAGAAAAAAAAAAATTGGACTAGTAAGAAAAGTTTTGATGAAAGTACATTCGAAGAAAAATGCAATGTGAAGAAGAGATTGTCATGTTGACCAACGGGGTATTTGTCAGATGGAATCAGGGGAGGAAAGACATAATATCTCCTAAGCTAATGCACTAGCTCTCCCCTCAAATCTCAATTCTGACCATCTCAGAATAGCAAGAACATACTTTTCTACTGAGGATCAGGGCAAAAACTGTAATTGAGGCTCCACAGAGCTGGGCAGTTTCCCACTGCAAAACGTTCTGATGTCAGACTGTGAATGAATTACATCTATTTTTCAAAGAAAGCAAACAAAAAAAATGAACGAACTCTTTTCTTTTGACTTGATTGCACAACTGAAGAACATTTTGAAGTCTAGTAAGTTGATACAGTCCAGAACTGATGATTACTGGCATGTTCTTGCCCTGACACCAAAAGACAAGGCCTCTCTGAGGACACTGAATCCCAGAAGCAGCCCAAAATCCAGACATCTCAGCCATGCTGGCCACTTTCACATTAACAAAGATTACAGTGCTCCATTACATACAGGCTCCATTCATTTATCATCTGTGTTCATCACTCATTTTGTCTCATTTCAACAGAAATCCAAAAGTTTTTTAACCAAGATAGACCAGCAGGTGTTGAGTTGTATGACATCTGCAGATCAGCAATCCAGTGATTACTGGAAGATCCACAAGACCCTTCCCTCACCAAAGCAATAGAAAATGAATTTTTTGTAGCATGCTTTGAAAGAGCCCCTTCACGTCAACAATACATGCTATCAGTCAGCCCTACCAACCACAATATGCAGCCAGGATCATTGGAGACTATTACTGAAACCCTGAATGTGGTTGGGTCTGAATGTAGTGCCATCTTGGTCTATTTGGATCCCCACCCACCAAATTCACCTAAAAAAATATTGATCCAAAGTTTCATCAAAATACAATAGGTTAACAGAAAATATTTATTTTTTTTTATGTACAAAAGTTTCCTTTTCTTTAAGGGGACATAAATCTATGTTATTTTAGCAAGTCTTACCTTCACTTATAAAGATCCTTGTTGCTGATACATTGAACACCTTTCCTCTGTGAGTATAAGTAAACTGACAAGTATAATAACCATCATCCTCCTTATTCATGTTTTCAATAAAAATATAAGGATCATGCATGAAATATCTCTCTCCCTGTAGAGGTCTGCAGTCCTGGAAAATAAAACTCTCTTTGGCTCTTTGCAAACAGCTCCCACAGTAATTTGATCTACAGCTGGCACCTTCATTGTTTTACTTACTTTATACCACTGGATGATAGTAGCATTCTCATAATTCTTAAATGTCGGACAAGAAATTTTTCCTTTTCTAGTTTCATTTGCATAAAGTATTCGGCGTGGGAAACACATTCCTTGTTTGCAGGGATGCACCTGAACATTCATTTTGTGCCCTTTTTTCCTCCCATCTGGACTTTAAAAATTGAATAATGATGATTAAATGGCAGCATTATTATAGAGACTAAAATGAATACTTGTAGCAAATGTGAGTCTTGTTTTAAAAACAACTGGATGATTGCTGTATTTCAATTACATGTTGTTTTAAAGGTCTGCTACAAAAACAGCAGTTGCAGAATGGAACTTAAATAAATTGGTGTACACCAAATGACATCATTTCCACAAATAACAATTAAAATGCATTTTTAAAATATGTATGATTATTTTTCCAACTCTTAATTTTTTCTCTTTCCTATATTGCACTTACTAATTTATAAGACAAGTGTAGTTTCCAGAATCCTCTAAAGAAGTTGGCAGAAACCAAAGAAACATTTCTTTTGAAAATACTCGTGATCCCTCTTCCTCTTCAGGAATTCTTTTTCTTGTGTCTGTGTGAAACCAGGTGACTTTTGCAGATAAATCATTTTGGGGACATCTGACAACTAAAGCCTCACCTTCAATTGTATCATCTGCAAATGACCAAAAGATATAAATCTCAGGTGAATTGAGCCTTAGACTCACTGAAGACAGAGGAGAAATTGGCATTTCTAGATCAGTACGCCAGTCATGTGCCTCTACCTACCATCCTCAAACATGAGGATGACAAAATGTAGAGCAAATTGATTCCTGGTATATTCGGTCTGTTTTGTTTTGTTGTTTTTGTGTTCTGTTTTTGGTTGTTTTTTGGTTTTTGGTTTGTTTTTTTTTTTTCAGGGAGATTTCGCTCTGTTTTCAATGCAGAAAAAGGGAATATTGAGATTTTTTTTTATTATTTTTAGTGGAAAAAAAGTACAACTGGCAGCAGGAAGGGTGTAGATAAGATTGTCATAAAGGAAATCCAGAAGATCTTGTCTCTAGTGTTCATGCAAAGCAAAACAAAAAAACTGAAAGGAAGGATCTGATGGAAAGTTGAAAAACCATCAGAAAGGAATGAGAGAAATCAGTGACTTAGAAAATCAAATTACACACAGAAAAGGAAAAGAAAGGATGGACTTGAGAGAAAGGAATTAAAACTTTTTTTTTCTTTTTTTTTTTAAATAAGTGAATGTAATACTTAAATGATCTGGAGAAACTTGAAACAGGCAATTTTGACTGAGATTTAAGTGTTGTAGTACCTGAGCAGTAAACTGGCTGCTGAAAACAGAAACTTCAGTCTGAAAGTCAAATTCCATTTTGGAGAAGATTAAAAAAGAGAAAACTGATGAGGATGAAAAGTGGATAGGTCAGCAAGGAGTTACAAAAGATAAGGGAATAAGAAAATGAGACCAGGTAACAAAATAGCCAATGGAAACAGAGACTCTATCTCCATCAAAACATGACATGTGGGGCATATTGCCACCACATGCCTTCAGACATGTGGCAGCTCAGGTGGTGAGTATCTCTGCATGGTTAATGCCTGTCTCCTAGTACTTTCTGAAGAGGTACTTCTTCATTAACATTACATATGGCCTTACAGACCCACCTAAATTACCCACATCAGGTATAAGTATGCACAAACTCATCATTCTAACAAAATTCCTACCCATGAGTCCTGCATTGCCCCAAAGGAGCAACACAATGGAAATACAGTACTTTCAAGAAAAAAAAGTGAAGAGGATGAGGAACACAGAGAAGATGAGTGGCCTCATCTAAACATAGCAATGTCAGTGACAATTATCTTGGTGAATTGTTCAGCAGAATTTAGCCTCTCAACAAATCAATTTTGTTTGTAAAAATTAGCATTCGTTCTGTAAAACTGACAGTACAAGGAAATATTTAGAGATAACATCTTTCTATATTTCTCAGACAATGCAGCTCATCTGGACACTAGTACTACATGAGTGCTGTATAATGCAGTGTCACTGGTAGGAAGTGATTGCAGGGCCACCAGAGCTGCTGCAACAAAGTGCACATATGAACCACCCTGCTCAATGCAATTTAAGTACACCCGCTCTTGGGGATTTTGCCCAGCTGGAGCCAGGAACAGAAGCTATTCCCAAATCCTCTCAAAGAGACTTTTCCTTCTGCCTGCAGAGATGCCTAGAGCAGAAGTAGAGCCTGGATTTAATGTCTAAAAAATGGACAGCACTCAGTGCATTTTAATACAAGGAGAAACAGCAACACAGAGCCAACTTCTAAGCTGTGATATATGGCTTGAGATAAACTAGTCAATTTTAGTTAAAATAAAAAAAAAGAAAAAAAAAAACAAACAGTCAGAAATAGTTCGCTGAATAGAATTTATCAGAAAGAATATTTTAAATCTGACTTACATGATTCTGATATCACAGAAGCCGGGAGGAAGATAGATAGGAAGATCAAATGTACATACACCATCATATTTCTAAGTGGAGAAAAAAAAATGGACTATCAGAATATACTACTGATGTACATCTATGAACAGACAACAGCATCATGCAGAGATAAGCAGAGTCATGTGGGCTGCTCTGTACAGAATGTGTGTGTGGGTGAGTGGCAGCCTTTCTGCAGCTTTGAGATGATGCTCTTAGTTCCACAGTCAATGCAATAACTGATGCAACATTAAAACTAGTGTTTTGCCCTCATTTGATTTAAGGGTGGGGAAATTTCTCTGCCATGGTGGGCTTCAGATAAAAGCCTCTTCTTTCTTGGTTGTTTCTGTTTGTTTTGTTTTTCAGGAAGGTAAATGTATTATGACATTGTCTTCACTGTCAAGAGTGAAAAATTGTACCTTAATCTAGAAAAGGGCATATTTTGGATTTGAAAATACATACCTTGGCTGTAAATTAACCTTTCATCCAATCTAGTGTGTGGATGCATACCACCTTCTTTCTTTTGGAAAGTGGAAGTGGAGGTACCTTCAAGGACAGCTCCTCACATGTAAGTGCTTAGTGGCAAGAATAGAAGCAGATGAGCAAGATCAGCAGTGCAAACCCAAAAGGGAAAGTGAAGAAATGGACTGAAGAGTAGGTAAAGGAATATACATTGCCCTCATACAGCAGTAGTAGGACAGATTCTAGGCTCCACTGACATTTTAATTTGTGTCTAATTGACATGCACCTGCTGTACCTAGCACCTGGGAATGTGGCTCAGTCACACTCCAGCAAGCCACTGAATCAAGGCTACCAGCTATTGATTTACAGACATTGGTCTGGATATTTTCTGTGAATACATCAAGAGACAGTAGATAAGCAACGCAGATATATTAAGGAGTCCTAAACACTTTATTTACCTTTAACAGAGCCTTCTCCTAAATGCTGTCTTTGCTCACAGATTACAGAACAGTGTCTGTTGCTATTAGAGGAGGAAGGAGTGATCCCACGGTGCTACAGACAGCAAATAAGTTGTTAAGGGAAAGCAAGTTAGAAGTGAATTGTTATCTGTACTGCAGATAGCAAGCACGGGAAGAGTTGTGAAAAATAGGCAAAAAATACTCAGGCAGGATAAGTACTGCCGTCACACTTACTGCAAGGAATTTCATTTTGGTGCCAAAGATTTCCAGACTAAACAAACACTGACAGGTCTACATCTGTGCCAAGTCTGAAATTCAGAACAAACTCAAATTTGTGCTTTCTGAAACATCATTCACTTTGTACTGGTTTGGAAAGCTTCTTCTTTCAGAAGGTTTAATAAACATCCTCTAATAAAACTTAGTGTTGGAAGAGAAGAGCATGAGTGTTTCAATGTAGGCATTTGCAGGGTTCATGGAAAATGTGAATTTTAGACCTGAAAAATCCAGCATCCCAGCAAAGCTGTTGACATGGGAAGTGAATGACCACCTAGGACCTCCAAGAAAAAATCTGTGCAAGTATCTCCTCATTTCCATTGGAGCTGGAGTAAAGCACTGCATCCAAAAATGTGCAGGCTACTGACTTCTTTAATCTAAAGAAAATCTTAGACCAGTTTCATAGATATTTGGAATTACTGTTCAGCATAACAAACATCAGCAGCTTTGTCCTGGAAGGAATTAATGAGTTGGCCCAGGAGAGGGTTCAGCGTGAGCTGGGCCATTGTGTGACCCAGGATACAGAGAAAATTAGAACACAGGAAAGCTCACAGCAAGAGCACAGTAAAGCATTTAGAGCAGAAGTTTTCTTTTGAGAACTTATTTCTCACACTACCAAGGAGCAAACTAGACTGGCTAGTGCGAACAGGAAGCTGATTTTCATGTATCCTGATTATTATAAGCCAGCATCGGGACTTATTAGGCAAATAAATTTTTGCCAGTAGTTCTGTTGATTGCAAGTATAACCAAATAGCCCATAAAGACCCAGTTTTAAAGGATGATGAAGAACCACCTTGTTGTGTTAGAGGTAGAAGTCTATCACGCTTAGCTCCTTTCTTCTCCAGAGGGAACTGCTCTAGAAACATTCCATGATATTTTTTCCAAAAGTGGATTTGCCAATAAACTGTTTGTAATGCTGTTCATGTAAGTCTATGGAAATGACAAAAGTACCATGTCTTTCATACCAAAAAAAATTGAAAATGCTTTTGCAATTTCCAATTTAGAAAGTTTGACATGCTTTACAACACAAAAATACCATGAAATAACAACTGTGTGGTGTGATACATTCACAGAGTCTTCCCTCAATCATACTTTGAGAGATATTTCATCTCTCATCAAACCAGAGAACATATTCTGACTGAAAATGAGCCACTAAAATAGTAACAGTAACTCTGATGTGATTGCAGAACAGTCACAACAGTTGACACCTACAATAATTAAAGCTATGAGCATAAAATTTAGGAAATACAGCATTAAAGTACAGCAATGGTTTAATTCATATATAAATTATTTTTAGAAAATATTTTGAAGGAAGAAATTACATAAATATACTAAATTGCATAGCAACAATTTTCTATTTTTGAATAACTAACAAAATTACCTGCCAGAAAACTGAAGACAAATCCCTTTCTAAATACACTTCATTATGGATAAGTCCATACATTGCTTATGTTCATCCCAAAATTATTTGTCTATCACATCAGCATATCCTATACTTTGAATTTAATAATTTTTCTTGAGATAAAGAGGCTCAAAAGTAAACTGAAATAAACATTCTTACAAAATTCTAGGCAGAGTTTCCAGCAGCATCAGTTATTATTGGCTGTAAGGTAAAATATTTGACCTACCCTCTGGAAATTCACACAGTAGAGAAGTGCTTTGCTCTGGGCTGAGTCCTTTGCTTGTACCAGATTACTGGGAATGCTTTTTAACTGGCTTCTGCAATGCATATCTGGAGGAGCAGAATTTATAACAGCATTTGAGACACCTCCCACTGAACAGAACAGAACTTGCAAATGGCTGTAGTAGCTTTCAGTGCATATCAGAGAGGGGATCTCCTCAGATGTCATCAGATGTCATCTCCATCAGATGTCTTTTACCAAGGGCATTGGCTTTCTGTTAATCACAAACTATGCCATTTTATCTTGACTGTATTGCAATAAGCCTGCTGACTAATTCCTGGCTTTCTCACATGCCTGGGGAGAGCAAAGCAGGAGACTCAGCCGGCAGAGGGTGCTTTGGAATAGGTTTTGTCTGAAAACGAGTGACAGCTTTGCTGTCCTGCAGAACAGCTGTACACATCACTGAGGCACCGGGAATGCTTTTTAGTGATGGACACAGCTTCACTGAAGCTAAACTGATGAAAGAAGGGCCTTGAGAAAGCAGATGTCTGCAACTATGGATAGATAAGGTCTCTGAGGGAAAGAAGGCTCAAAGAACAGAGATGTTCCACTGGAAATCCAGGAGAAGCTCTGGAAAAGGATGCTGGAGTGGGAGAAGTCTCTGCAGGGATGACAGTGGCCCAATGCGCTGTGCCTGCCATAAGCAGGTGTACAGAGGCTGTATAGGCCACCAAATATCAGAGAGACATTTTAAGAGCACTGTAAAGGACTGCTCAGCAGCCTTCCAAGCATCAGCACCAAACCTGTGCCAATCACAAAATCACAGAATAATAGTGGTTGGAAGGGACCTCTGGAGATCATTGAGTCCAACCACCAAAGGTCCCCGGCGGTGCTGTTCGTGTATGGCAATCAGTCCACAGGGGCAACCTCTGCAGTGAAAAAGCAAAATTCCTGAGGATGAATCAGCTTTTTACATCATAGAGCTATTCCTAAAAACACTCTGAAAATAAGTGTTTCATTCTTCCTTGACAGAGTTGCTGATACTCTTAGCTACTTTCAGTGTTTCTGGGAACCCTCTATGAGCTGCAGTCACAGCACTTAGCACACAGCAAACATTCAGCAATATGTGAAGATGTGGTAATTACATGCCAGCAGGAAAAAATCTTGCCTCTGTCATACTGACATTCTCCCCAGGTCTCAGTACATCCCTTCCTTTGAAGTGGTCTCGGGGGTTGTACTTTCCCTATAAAACAGAAAATGAAGAATGTTCTATGAACACCCTGCCACAATGAAATATCACATTGCTTTGGTCAATCACACAGCTCAAATGGTAGCTTGAAAAGACAACTCCCTGCTAAGGTTCAAGAAGTTTCATCAGCATGAAGGCCTAGCTCATTTCCTGAAGCTATTCTCTAGAGATAGGCAAGAAATGTGGGGTACACCATCTACATTCAGTTGAAGATTCAAGGACTTTTCAGCTCCTCGTGCTGCCCTGCCAGTAAGGAGCATAGAATCATAGAACCATTAAGACTTCTAAGATCACCTAGCTCAACAGTCAGCCCATGCTCACCATGCCCACTGATCACGTCCCTCAGTGCCACATCCACACAGTTCTTGAACACCTCCAGGGACCGTGACTGCACCACCTCCCTGGGCAGCCTCTGCCACTGCCTCATGGCTCTTTCTGAAAAAAGATGTTTCCTTATGCCATAGAATCATAGAATCATAGAGTGGCCTGGGTTGCAGAGGACCACAATGACCATTGAGTTTCAACCCCCCTGCTATGTGCAGGGTCACCAACCACTAAACCAGGCTGCCCAGAGTCACATCCAGCCTGGCCTTGAGTGTCCAACCTGAACCTCCCCTAGCACAACATGAGGCCATTACCTCCTGTTCTGTTGCTGTTACATGAGAGAAGAGGCAGACCCCAACCTCACCACAACCTCCTTTCAGCTCACTGTAGAGAGCAGTAAGGTCTCCCCTGAGCCTCCTCTTCTCCAGACTGGACAATCCCAGTTCCTTCCATCAATCCTCATAAGGCTTGTGCTGCAGATTTTACAGACAAACTGGGCAAAGAGAGTAGCTGGACACATGGGAGGTGGTGGTTGCTGATCAAGGACTGGCTGGACATCAGTAAGCTTGTGGTAAGCAACTATGTTGTGCATTACTTGTTTTGTTTTGCTTTCCTTCTTTTCAAACTATCTGTATCTTAATGATCCGTATGGGATCTTTCCAACTCACAGTGTTCTATGATTCTATTTTGGGTAGTCCTGTGTGGAGCCAGGAGTTGGACTCAATCCTTGTGAATCAATGATTCCATGATCTCAAACCACAATTTTTGACTTTTTTTTTTCAATCCTCTCCCCCATCCTGCTGACGTGAGTGGGATGTGAGCAAGAAGCTGCATGGTGCTGAGATGCCTGCCAGGTCAAACTACAACACACAACCTCTGAAAAATTCCAATTTGATAAGCACATTAAAAAAAAAGTGCACTTACAGAATAATGGCAAGAAATTTCCTTGATGAGTTAGCTGCATTGCACTCCCTTAGTAGGCTGTATGCATAGCAGTCCAATGAATAAGAGAGTAATCAGTGTTCCAAGAAAACAAATCAAGAAGTAATGGTCTTAATGTGAAGCAGGAAATAGTTAGGCAAGACAGCAGGGAAAAAAAAAATAACATGAAAGGTAGTAACGCTCTGAAGTATCTTGCTGGGAATCCAGTGGAGATGCAACCAGTGGAAGACCTTCCGTAAAGAAAAATATGGGTCTGGTTGCATATGACCCACAGGTCTCTACCAGCTCCAGTAGTCAATGGCCCAGAGACTCAGATGTCCATGATGCAATGGTTGGTTTTGTGCTGAATGAGCTTAACTCAGTTGTGCATCAAGATTACTCCTGATCCATGTAAAGTTAACAAGCTAATGCCACACTAGATAAGAAAAGTGAAAATACAGTTTAAGTCACATTTTTGAGATGAGTAGAAACAGTTAGGAGCTCAAGAGGTCAAAAGGAGAAAAATGCTGACATGAGAAAGATAAAATACTGAGATAAAAAGCAGAGATGGGTAAACAGCAACTCAGCAACATCAATATTTGCCTTGTGCCAAGAAAGAGTGCTTAGACAAGCAGCTTAGTGTTATACCTGTCCCTGTTCGCCAGGAATTAATAGCTGTTCTCTTGCTGTTGTGTTTTTTTTTTTACATCTTGCTAGCAGACTGTCAGTGCACACTGTAGAGTGTGGATAGAAGTGACCCTGGCAGAGAAAGTTACACTACACACAGTTCTTAAGGCCAACCCAGGAAGCTCTAGTCAGTAAATGACTAAACAGCAAGGGAAACCAGTGACAGGTTTGACCATGTCCACATTGTGTCTAATGTGTCTTAAGTGGTGGGAATATACCTTACGGAGAGTGCAGCATCTTTCCTGTGCCTGTGTGTTGGGGCTAGCATGTGCATGTGGTTGTTCCACCCTGCTGGGCAGTTAGACTCTGCCACATCACTTTCACACTCCCTCTTGCCAAAAGATCAGGGTGGGGGGAAATAAAATGGAAAAAGGACCATGGGTTGAGTTAAGGACAGGAAGATTGCTCATCAGTTAGTGTCACAGGCTAAAGAGACTCAGTATAGGGATATTAATGTAATTTATTGCCCATTACTAGCAGACTAGAGCAGAGAAAAACTAAAAGCAAACTAAAAATGCCTTCTGCTCATCCATCCTCCCCCATGTCCTTCCCCTGAACAGCACAGGAGAATGGGATCTGCGATGAGACCATAATGCTTCATTCTGCTGCTCCTCGATCGACACTCTCTGCCCTTGTTCCATGTGGGTCCCTCCACAATGCTGTCTTTCCTGAAGTGAATTCCATGAGCTTCCCATAGGCTACAGTTCTCCCAGAACCGCCCCACCACGGCTCCATACAGCAGGACCAACCCAAGCACTGCTCCACATGGGCCTGTGTGTGCAGCAGCTCTTGCCCCACTGTGGGCTCTTCTCTCCTGGGGCCTAGATTGTGTATTAAAATTCGAAGGATACAAAATGCAGGTGAGAGTATTTTGGAGGAGGCAATTTTCCAATAATTGTACCCTTTGTAATGCCGACGTGTATTTACTGTTGGGTTGCATGACTAAAAGTTGCTTGGAGAGTTCTTTCATCACCTATAATTCCTAGAATATCTTGACTATGGTAGTCAAGATATGCTTGTCAGGCCATGATGACATTATTCAAACAAAAATCTTAACACCAACACCAAAATCTCAGCACCTTGAAAACAGATTCCCTTTCCAGCAAAGTACTCAATTCCTCTGCTGTGTGCTTTGCTCTAAAAGGAAAGCAGTTGAGCTGCCATCCTTAGGAGGCTGAATACAGCAAAATCAGAATGAAAGTAGCAGCAGATATTCTGAATGTGACCAAGCCACCAGGATTGCCGTAGCATGACCACAAACTGGACAGAGTGCTGTTCCAGTACATTTATTGCTTTTATGGAAATAAAAACACTTCACTGAGCCCCTGGAATCTTCCATTCCCACTAGTGACCCTGTCAAGCTGCCTTGGATGCCAGACAGCACAGAGATAACAGTGAGACTGAGCAGACAAATATCTTTGGGCAAGAAACCTATCTAAAGCTTATCTACAAAAGAAAAGTGAAATATATCCTCCATCCCATGTCCAAATAATTTCAGAAAACATGTCCAAAGCAAAGAGTACACATGCACAAGTCAAAGTTTCCAATTTTAAGTTAAAGATATTTATATGCAAGAGGTCATTGCTTGGTACAACAGCAAAGCTAACCTCCTGTGCAGCACTCATTCTATTTCACACTACTGAAATCAAACATTATTCATATATTGTTGCTTATGTCTGACTACTTCACTGAGAACAATAAGTTTTTCTACTATTCGTTAGGAATGAATTTCTATAAATACCTAACTCTTGAAATCATAACTTGGATGGAAAAGACACAATTCTTGCTAATTTACAGGACTAAGACAAAATGAGATTCTCTGAAAAGCCATTCAAGATAATTTGCTGACAGAGGATATAGTTTATAGTGACTTTGTACTAAACAGCCTTGTTGGTTCCTCAGTGTATATGAATTACTGGAAGTGAATGCTTCACTGATAAAAGAGGGTCATGACATATTGACAGCATGTAGGAGCAGAGGGTTAGTCTTAGTAATTATTTATATTATTTATAATATCACTTTTTAAAAAAATGTTTTGTCTACATGTTCAACTGAGCTTTAAGAAGAACATTTTTCATGAGAATTAGCTCACTGAGTTTACCACCAGACCTGGCAGCAACCTGGAGTTTGCAGTCTCTAAAATTTCTAAGTACTTTTGGAAATAAATCGATTTGAAAGGAAAAAAAAAAAAAAAAAGTTCTGACATTTCTTGTGAAAAAGAAATGTCACAGAACTTCTTTTCTTCTGGAATTAAATATATATAGATATATATATTATATATATATAATTCAGTTATTTATTTATTTATTTATTTAGAAATGAAGCATTTGGATGAACATCCTCAGTTACAGTTCAGAAATTCAGCTCTACTCCTTAGACCACCTATCAACATAGAAAGGGTTCCAAGTGGTAAAATCTTCTCTGGCACCCAACAGCTACTTACATCGAAATTAGGTTAAGATACATCAGTGATTTGGCTCGTTATCGTAGAAGTGGGTGTACGTGATTTGCAAGATATTTGGGAAATTTCTTTCTCTATTAAAATAGGTGTTCCTAGCTTTATAGTGCTTGGTGTTGTTGGCCCTCGATGTAGATAAAGCACTATTCTTGGAAAAATGTGCAAAAACTGATCAGTTTTCAGTAACTGGGAAGGATATCTTGGTGTAGTTTTGGATTTATTCTGAGAACAGTGTAATGTTCAGCAGCTGCCAAGAGAGTAAACATTGTGATGAGCTATTAGAGAAAGAATAGAGAACAAAACAGGAAATGTTATTATACTGATGCAACATGTCCTTATCTCGTGCACTGAATGCAATTTTAGTCACCAGTGACTGAAAGGATTTAACAGCAAATAAGTTCCCAAAACATGCAGTAAGGATATCAGAGATACAGAGCCCTTCTGCTGCAAGGGTAAAACAAACTGACTGGCACTCTCTAGGTATGAAAAGGGAGGACTTTTAATATGAGGCAAAATTACATGGGGAATGATTTTCCCGTGCATCACATCATAAAGAAAGTAGGGAAAAGATCAGACACATCACTAAAGTAGCGAACACTCATTATCTAAAAAGATGATGGAATGGATGCAGAAGGTATGACATGAATTTAGGAAGGAAAAATGCATTGATTACTACTTAAGATGCTGTTGAAGAAATTACTTTAAACTAAGGATGTCCATTCCACCTGGCTGACACTGGTAAAGACCACCAGGATCCTTAGCTTGTTTTTGACAGACTAGTTTTGAAGAGCAGCAGGATAAAGACCTAGGTATGTTTTGTCAGCGTGATCTCATATGACAGTTCTTATTTCCTTATATTAATAGGGAAACAGTGGAAACACAAAATGGAGGCAATTTAAATCCCCAGCAATTTCCCTTCCCTGAGATCTGGAGGTCCTACAGAGCCTTGAGATCTTTTCTTGTAAGAGTCCAAGCTGTGCTTTTTGAAAAATCTCATTTCTTTCCGCTTTGTTTTCGCTTTGAAGCAGAAAACCTGCCTGAGTAAAGATCTATTTTGAGTATTGATAATAAATGCAAGGCAGCAAGTTTTTGTCTTTCTAAGGAAAAGAACCTATTTTTTTAAGCCAACAGATGGTTTTCTGTTCCAAATCTGTTTCCCTGAAACGTCAAAGGCTTTTCAGGAAACAGAATTTCCAACACAGTCTTCTTTGGTGTTTCCTGCTATCCCATTAAGTAGCACAGCACAGAGTTATGTTGAAGCTTCACATGTGCTGGGCTGTAGAACCATAGAATCAATAAGGTTGGAAAGGACTACTAAGATCATCTAGTCCAACTGCCAAACTCATCAACCACCAACCCACAGGTACTCAGGCCTGTGGGTATCCTACTCAGTAGTAGGTCAGCTACACTTCTGGAGCCATGCTCACCCATTACAGGCATTGCCTTGTTGACCATCATGACCGTAATTCCTTTTTTTATTTTTTTTTTAACTGATCCCTCAGCATTGTGTGTGAGTAATAGGAAATCAAACCTGCCTTGTGTTCAAACTGCTGTTGAAACATGGAAAAAAAATGCTGTTTTGCAGAGGAAACACCTGGACTGTAGACAAATTACGCAGCTTGTCAGCTGCAGACTCCATTTGCTTTAAAGCAGGGCATTTGGGAAAAAAAGATACATTCATAATCAGATGCTTTGGGTACTTCTGGACCTTTCTGTCTTTGAGAAAATGACCCCTTGGTGTCCAACATAAACAATATTCCAACATCCTTATTGTTATAGATGGGCAATTGAAACAAGTTGCTCTAAAATAGGGAAAATTCAAGTACGCTTTTTTAATTTCCTATTGAACGCACATTTGTCAGAGTATATGAACATCCCTAATGCAGAGTCACAGGGAACAAAAATGATTTAAAAAAGATTTAAAATGTTCATATGTTGTTTAGCAAAAATCTGTCCTGCAAAGAATGAGAAACCACAGTGTTTCAAGCCCTCATGTACTCTTCTGCTGAGTCAGTGTGTAACACATGCTGGCCTCCCTATCAACCATCAGCCACCCTGCATGGTTCTTTCCGATAACTCTGCATGGATGATGGCTGCAGCTTGTCCCTGAGTTAATGGCTAGCTCAGTAGTGATCCTAAGGCTCTTGTGAGCGGCTCTGATAACTTGTCTGATATCCTCAGATGCCATTACATACGAGTGCAGTACATAATACATTGATCAGAGATTGATCACTGAGCTGAGGGTGCTCTCTAGCCGACTCATGGCCTCAGCAGCCTTGGTGCAGATGTGTCTGCACCACTATGGATGTGATGTAGGACAGATGGGATGTATGGAGATAGCTGGGTCAGACACCACACAACCAGATATTAGTAAGACTTGTTGTTTTCTTATTTAAAATAAGTTGCAAACCAGTAGGAGACATTTCTTTCATGATATTCATTTCCATTAGCCATGAAAAAAAAATAATTATTATTATTAATATTCTTTTATAGAATCATAGAATAATTAAGGTTGGAAGAGACTACTAAGATTGTCTAGTCTAACCAGCAGTCCACCCCCAACATGCCCACTGACCACGTCCCTCAGTGCCACATCCATACAGTTCTGGAACACCTCCAGGGACAGTGACTGCACCACCTCGCTGGGCAGCCTGTGCCACCCCATCACTGCTCTTTGTGAGAAGAAACATTTCCTAGTATCCAACCTTTCCGGTGCATTATAAAGGATTGAGTCAGTCTCCGTCCCCACATTTCAAGTCCTGGCAATATAGACCCAACCACAACTTGCCTATTATTCAGACTCCAGCTGTCACATATTTATTTCTATGTGAATAGTGCCTGAACTCAAATTTGGAAAATAAGACTGAGCTACACCTCAGGAAAAAATCCTGTACATCTAATGTTCAGCATCACCTAAGCTCATTCAACGTCTCTTCTGTTCTTAAGAGAGGCACCCTATGCTCTCAGGATCCCATCCTGTGGACTGGACAACGATTACTCTCCGACATAAAATCATTTACAGATCAGACTGAGAACAATCCTCAATGCCCAGACAAGACTTTCATTCAGAATACTTATCTAGAAACTAGATCAAAGCTTCTGTAGAGGCTTTTAACTCCCCCGTTTGCTTTCAACAAGCAAAACTGCACTACCAGATAGAGAATAGCCTAGCTACTTTAGGAGAAAAAGCATCCCAAGAGCTCTTGAGAGAGATTATTCTCCTTCAAGGCAACAGAGTTTTTGTCTTCTTTCTTTTTTTTCTACTGAGTAATCTAATCACAGTTCTAGAA
Source organism: Perdix hodgsoniae (assembly GCA_035772895.1). Classification (NCBI taxonomy): domain Eukaryota; kingdom Metazoa; phylum Chordata; class Aves; order Galliformes; family Phasianidae; genus Perdix; species Perdix hodgsoniae. Next base: position 6,234,693 of record JAPSGF010000027.1, on the reverse strand, counting down.
TGAGAATGATGAATAGAGTAAGGGTTCAGTGTCAACATCTGTTATCAGAAAATACGTAGTCAACTTACAAAATGACCTGAGGTGGAAGCAGACATTTCCTATTATGAGGACCACTTCAAAAGTAATCACAGAATTGTAGGGACTGAAAAGAACCTCTAGAGATCATCTGATCCAATCCCTCTGCAAAACAGGCTCCCTACAGCAGGCTGCACAGGTAGGCATCCAGGCAGGTCTTGAATGTCTCCAAAGAAGGAGAATCCACAACACCCCTGGACAGCTTGTTCCAGTGCTCTGACCTGTTGGGGAAAAAGGAATGGACTCTAGCATTCTATGGAAGTGATAACAGAGACAGTTTATTGGAAGAAATACAACTCTTAAATAATAAAAAGCGTGCTTCTGATTAAATGCAGGAGTGAGTCATGCGTAACGCCTCCATAACCAGCTGGTTAGTATGTGGATGGCACGAGCTAATCACACACCTAATTTTCTACTCTGCTTCATTGTCAACAAGCAACTTCTTACCTTACCCTAAAGTGTAACTTGTTGCTCTTTTGCTAATGCAGCTCTTTTTCTGCTTATGCATCTCCCTATTCTTGTTGACTCTGTCAAGGACTGTGACCATTGTCAGTATAACATGCAGCACAGCATGTAGGCCTTAGCCTAGGCTAAAGTAGTCGTCCTCCACTAACCAAGTATGTCTCTATACTTACCATGAAGAAGTTCTTATGCTCATTTATGTGGAACTTCTTATGCTTCATTTTGTGGCCATTTCCCCTCGTCCTACACCTCTGAAAGGAGGTTGGCCATGTCCACTTGATCCTTACACTGAAGATATTTATAGACATTCACTAGGTCTGCTCTGAGTCTTCTTTTCTCAAGGCTGAACAGACCTAGGTCGCTCAACCTTTCCTCATAGGGGAAATGCTCCAGGCCAATTATCATCTTAGTGGGCCTCTGCTGGACTCTCTCCAAGAGATACATGTCTTTTTTGTATCTGGGAGCCCAGAACTGGATATAGTACTCCAAATGCCTCCTATGTTATTGTATTGGCCCAAAATGACAAAGGTGGAGGTTTGTGGTATAACAGAAGAGGCTGAGCATTCCCAACAGCTACCATTACGTGTTGTTGCCGTGCACAGATGGCAGCAGAAGGGCAGTCTGATACAATGACATCTGACATGGAAGTGCAGATCAATCAAAGCTGTTGAATTCCTCCATGCAGAACATACGGCACCCACTGATATTCATCAACACTTGTTGAATGTTTATGAAAACCAAACAGTGGATATGAGCAAGTGAGACGGTATGTGGTGTATTTCAGCAGTAGTGACTGTGGTTCACCTCCGCTAGTGCAGATTTTTACAGGCACAGCATGCAGTTTCTTGTTCAACACTGGTGAGAATGCATAACTAATAGTAGTGACTCTGTTGAAAAACTGTTTTTTAGTGGAGAATCTGCTCTATCAAACAGGGGTTATGTGTTCTTTGTAAATGTTGTAATTTCCATGGGGAAAAAGAAATAGGAGGCATTACTTTCAGAGCATCCTACACGTTTCCCTATTCAGCCAACAGTGGCCCTTTGAGGAAGGAGAGCTCCCTCTGAAAGTCTTAGGGGTCTTTATCTGCTACCAACCAGATACACATATTAAACCATTCCATTCTCTTTGGTATTGGTGCCTATAAATTCCAGCAAAGATGTTGGCTGTAGGCATTCACATTTCTAACTCATGTCACAGAAGTAGTTCTACATCACACAAATTAATTTATCTTAATTAGTTCAGAAAATCCACCGTCTTCTGTGATGAGCTCTCTCCACAACCTTCCTTCCTACTACCATCACAAAGTTTATCTACACATTAAAGTCAGCATAAAGTTTCTATCAGGTTGGTTTTGTACCCCAGCAAAACCTCAGTGTCAGATCTTACTTCTGGATAGTCACAGAGGAGGAACTTTTAATAGTTCAGCAGAAATGGCATTTTATCATTCAAGTTGTAACCAGAAGATCTGTTTAATCTATCTTCACCACCAGAAAAGTAGTCTTTTTTCCTATTAATTCATATGCTAAAGAATGGAAAGACACAGCTTTAAAGTAGTCATAAATAGAACAGTCATATATAGTCATAAATAGAACTATTCTGTGGTTGATATATCAGTGAAGGCCCATGCAAACATTGTGGAATTCAGTATGGCAAAGAGCAAGGTCCTGCACATGTGTTGTAGCCTACAGGAAAGATGGGACGATTCTTTATCGGAAAACTGTTATAACAGGACAAAAGGGAATTATTTAAAACTAAAAAGGGGTAGACTTAGATTAGACGTTAGGAGGAAATTATTTAATCAGAGGGCAGTGAGGTACTGGCACAGCTGCCCAGAGAAGCTGTGGTGCCCCATCCCTGGAGGTGCTCAAGGCCAGGTTGGATGGGGCCCTGGGCAGCTTGAGCTGATGGGGGGAAGCCCTGCACATGGCAGGGGTTGGGGCTGGGTGGGCTGTGAGGTCCCCTCCAACCTAAACTGTTCTGTTATTCTATGAATGAAAACTATCTGGAAATCAATTATGATATTGTATATTCTTTGAAAGAATAGCTCAGAGGTACTGAAGTACTTGAGCAATTACTCTCATTAAAAATATTCTGTTCCATTTGCAGTGTCTTTCTGGAGAAGGTATTTATGAAGCTTCAGAAAACACTAAATTACTTTACAGGATGATGAGAATCATATTATAAGCAAGTCTGATGAGAAAATCTAAATCAGAAGAAAATTAACCCGCTTTATAAATGTTTTAAATCTAGACGGAAACTAGATACACTTAGCAATAGAAATAGTACACAAGAAGGTGTGACAACAGAAGGTTAATACACCACATCATCATAGAATATATTCAGTACACTAATCATACCTAAACTTTGACCTGAAATACACTTTCAAGAAACAGTCATAAGGAAAACAGGGCCACACCTCTGATGTTCAGATTTCAGAAGAAGCTTCTGAAATGCAGTATTCTTTAATAGATGTTCTTATTCTTTCATAGCAAGCATGAAGAGGAATGAAAGTATGCGTAAAAGAACCTGAGACTGCACACCTCAGGGTGGCTGTATCTTTCTGTTTCCTTTCAATGTCAGTTAATCAGCAGCCCATCTCTGCCCCCCTCTTATTTTCCATTAACTTCATCTTTAATTTCTCGTTGGAAATTCCATTTGCCGGAAATAGAAACAACTAATTCTGATTATCTTTTTTTTTCTTTTTTTGCAGTAGGGGTGGGAGGGTGAGAAAGAGGAGGAAGGGGCCTTTCTTGAGTTGGAGAAGAGAAAGCCTAGAATGGAAATCCTACCATGAAATGACATCTGCACATTTTGTTACAGTCATTTTCACCTACCTTCATAGCTAAAAAGGTGGAATTTAAGGTTAAAAGGTTAAATTTGTCATAACTGTTCAGAGAAGTTTAATTCCAAATACAGTGTTATAATTTCATTTATATCTAGCCCACACTTCTCCCTGCAACATGCCAACAGAAAAGTCTAAGGTCCCAAATCCTTTTTTCTTTTCTCCCCTTTTTTTTGTATATATATCATATATATATCAGAGATAACTTAACTCATTGTAGGTCAATGTGCTAATTTGAATTCAAATGTTATCTTCTCTTATTTTTTTATTTTGATCACTTAAGACAAAAAATAAAAATGTCCGGAAAGAACCAAAATCTTGTAATTGAAATCAAGGAAAACTAATGGGAAGAAGCACCCAGAAGATTCAGTCAGAGCATAATACCCAATAGAATGCAGGAAAAGCATCACCTACAAAAAGAGAAAATATTTATGAAATATTTATATTTTATAAAATATATATTAATATTTTATTTATATTATATATTATTTATATCAATATTACATATGTATATTAAATGTATATTTATATTAAATATTATTTATTTATTTATTTATTTATTTATTTCTATTAATGTATATTTATATTCCCAAGACTAAGACAACAGAATAGTGGTGACAAAAGAACCTGCTCTAGCCAAATATTTCTGGATGGCTTTCACCAACAGATTTCCATTTGATGGTGCATTAAAGATTGAAAAGGAAAACATTACTGCTACTACAACTGGAAAGCTCGCATATTGAACAAATGAATAGCTAGTTTGGGTGAATAAAATCAAGGGAAAAGGACAAATTCTTATGAGGATTAAAAGCAACTGTGGAGTCTGTTGATGCAGTGTAATAGACAATCAGAACCTGGATGAGGGCATTGAGTGCACCCTCAGTAAGTTCGCAGACGACACCAAATTGGCTGGGAGTGTGGATTTGCCTGGGGGTAGCGAGGCCCTGCAGAGGGATCTGGACAGGCTGGAGAGCTGAGCTGAAGCCAGGGGGATGAGGTTCAACAAGACCAAATGCCGGGTCCTGCACTTTGGCCACAACAACCCCAGGCAGCGCTATAGGCTTGGGGCGGAGTGGCTGGAGGACTGTGTGGAGGAAACGGACCTGGGGGTGTTGATTGATGCTCGGCTGAACATGAGCCGACAGTGTGCCCGGGTGGCCAAGAAGGCTAACAGCATCCTGGCTTGCATCAAAAACAGTGTTACTAGCAGGAATAGGGAGGTAATTGTCCCCCTGTACTCTGCACTGGTGAGGCCGCACCTCGAGTATTGTGTTCAGTTTTGGGCCCCTCATTGCAAGAAAGACATTGAGGCCCTCGAACGTGTTCAGAGGAGGGCTACGAAGCTGGTGAGGGGCCTGGAGCACAGGCCTTATGAGGAACGGCTGAAGGAGCTGGGATTGTTCAGCTTGGAGGAGGCTCAGGGGAGACCTTATAGCTCTCTATAACTTCCTGAAGGGAGGTTGTGGTGAGCTAGGGGTCGGCCTTTTCTCTCGTGTAGACAGTGATAGAACTAGAGGCAATGGTTTCAAACTGCACCAGGGGAGATTCAGGCTGGACATTAGGAAATATTACTTCTCGGAAAGGGTGGTCAGGCACTGGAATGGGCTGCCCAAGGAGGTGTTGGAGTCACCGAACATGGATATGTTCAAGAGACGTTTGGATGTTGTGTTGAGGGATATGATTTAGCTGGGGAGTATTGGTGATGGTTGGACTGGATGATCTTTTAGGTCTTTTCCAACCTTGATGATTCTGTGATTCTGTAACAAACTTTGTTGACAGAATGGAAAGAAATGGATAAATTTTAGAGAGTCTAATATTCATACAAAACACTTCCTTCCAAGAACTATCATTCATGGAATTAAATAATTAATAAATAACATTTTAAAAAGGACATGAAAGAATGCTCATCAACAGTGGTGTCATCAAATTCTGATGGAATGTCCAAGCAAGTTTCATCATTGTCATGCACCTTTATTCATAGGAGTATGAGAACAGCTATGTTGGTTCATATCATCCAGCTCAGTATTTGTCTGCAGTGATGACTATTAAGAAAAACAAAGAGTAAGATAAGGGCCAGCATATACCATAACTCTTCCACAGGACTCTCCTAGTCCACAGATGCTCTCTGCACCAGAGATTTCCTGAGCCAATTAATTTTCTTCTCTTTATTTACCTTCTGTTGGATTCTCCTCTGGCCTCCCAAGGAACTCATATAAACTTTCTACTGCTGCAGCATCCTCTGGCAAGGGGTATTATCTTTTTCATGAAATCCACCTTTTATTTCTCTTTAATGAACTGGTTGACCAGCACTGCATTTGTACTGAAGGCTTGTGGGTAGTAAGAGATGTAAATATGTGGTTTGCAGTACCTCTCATCAAAAGCTGGTGTGTTAGAACATCACTGTGGGATATGACCTTTTTCATTCAACCTGTTGACTCAGGCAAGTAAAAGTCTATCAGATGCAATACTTGGAAAATTACCTCAAACCCAAGCATGTGGCCAGATAAGAGACATCTCAGACTACGTGTTCCTGGCACAGTGTTTTATTGTGCAGAACTCAAGTGCTACAAACAGCACAAACACAGGAGCACAGATCATCACCCATCTGTTAAACCCTGACAAACCCACTCATCAAGACCAATGCTTCTCATACCATCCTAACCAACCACTCTTGTTTTCCTTGCATTTCCATAGCATACCATAAGTACATAAATGAACAGGATAAATAGACAAATGAATGGGCAGATAAATGGATGGATAGGTAGATTGTTTTCAGAAAACAGATCTGCTTAAGTAGTAACTGGCCAAAAGAAACAGAAAAAAAATACTTTCTTTTTCAACAGATTTGATTCTTGAGACAGCTTTTCCACTGTGCTGGTACAATAGAAAGGGCAGCCTTGGAGTAAGTGTGAGGAGACAGAGGAAGCAGGACAGTGCAAACAATTAAGGCCAGGATATAAACACCTGTTAGAGCATGCTAGAACAGGGAAAAAGTGTCATATCCCTCCTGATACTAAATTACATTGGAAGATTATGCTAACAGGATGCCTGCAGACATTTTCCCTGGTGACTTCATATTCATAGAATGGCTTGGGTTGGAAGGGACCTCAAAGCCTACCCAGTCCCCACAGCTGCCCCCCACCAGCTCAGGCTGCTCAGGGCCCCATCCAACCTGGCCTTGAGTGCCTCCAGGTATGGGGTACCACAGCTTCTCTGGGCAGCTGGGCCAGCACCTCACCACCCTCTAAGAATTTCCCCTTGTCCTTTCACTATCACACCTGAACAGACCCAGGTTACTCAGACCTTTTCTCGTAGGGAAAATGCTCCAAGCCCTTTATCATCTTTGTGGCCCCTTTGCTGAAGTCTCTCCAGGAGATTCCTGTCTTCTTTTGTACCAGGGAACCCAGAACTAGATACAGTACTCCAGGTTCATTGTGTAATAACAGACTACCTCAGCATTATTATATCTGAATGGAAATGTGCTCCACGTAGCTTTCAAGGCTCAAACAACAGTTCTGGATTCTGATACTTCTTTCCTTTAGGTTCTGGGAATTTCTTTCCTACTGATGGCAAGAGACTTTGTAGGAAACAGAAAACCTCTTTTTCTCTCTTAAGAATATCAGCAAGATGCTCAAGTCTAAACCCTTCCTAAGTAAACATGGTTAAAGCATCTCACTGTACATGCACAACTTCAATAATGCCTATTGTTACACGCAGGGGAAAAAGCCATGAAAGAATGTAGTAATGCAAGCCAAACAAGCTGTACAAATCCTGGTGAGTATTATATAGAGGTTTTTTCTTGTTGTTATTGCCAGAAAGAAGCAAAATATTAACTGAATTTCAGACAATTGTTTTGTTTCCAGGACTTCAATTGAGCTGGAGATAAAATCCTTGTAATCTGAATTAACTATAGTCCATCAGCTACAAATGTGCACACTTTGTGCTAACGTTGTTGATGAGATAGAAAATCAAAGTATCAAATCTTAGTTCCTTTCCTTTTTTCCTTTTCCTTCTCATTTCCTTTCTTTCACTTCCAACAGTGAAAGAGCCAGCCCAGAGGCCTGGTGAAGGGTTGCTGTAGGGGTAACAGATTTTCAGCAGTTCTTCTTGCTACTGTTGAAGAGAAAGTGAGATGTTTAGTCAACTGTTGGCCTGACTCTGCAGAGCATTACTCATGCTCTTCTCTAGCACCTGTTTTCTGTCTTTTCTTCCCAGCAAAGGGAACCTGCCCTTGTTCTGAAGAACATCAGCTGGAGCTATTGCAGCAAGTTCCCTCCAGCTGCTACAAGGCCTCGTCCCAAGGAGCACATAGGCTTGCACCATCTGCGACCAAACTTCATTACATCAAAAGTTTTGGGTTTTTTTTCCTACCCATCTTCAAGCCATTTGGGATCATCTGTCAATGGATACATCCCACACTGTTCCCAGTTGAAGATTTTCAGTGTAGGCCACAATTAAGTGCTTCTGCAGCCAAACCTGTGTAGTAGTCTGTAAAATTCCTATTCCCCTTCTCCTCCTGCTCACAAGTACTCTATTCTCACTGCTTGAATAGGCTTTGTCAATAGCAAACCCACACCATTTAGGGGAAGCAAGAGCCTGCTCTGCATCTAAGTAAAGGGAATTTCCACAGCGCTGGGTCTTATGAGAGAAACGCTGTGAGGCAGGAGGTGGCCTTGCTTGGTATATCAGAAGATCAGTGAAACATGCCCATTTTAAGTACATCTGTGGTTAGAGAAAGGTGCATACAAAGATAAAACTGCACTTTGCTGCTTCACATGTCCTGTAGGCAGCTCAAAGGGTACATGTGATCCTAATCAGTAATTAAACAAGATGCTACTAGCTTTATTATTCCTCTCCTCCTCTCTTCTTCTCCCTCAGTAGTGGCCAGGTCATGAAGATTTTATAAGGCTGCAAGGCCCAGGTCAAATTGGATAAAAACTTTTAAAACATTACAAGGGTGTGGTTGCCTTCAATAAGCTTCTTGCTCAGTTGAGATGTCATTTAGCTGCCAAAGAGGAAGCCTTATGGTTATTTTCAAAAAAAGGCTAGTTTTTTCTTGAAAATATTCATTTAAAATCCCCTGTCCCATTCCACTACTGACAAGCATTTTCATTTTATTTTGTGTGAAAGACCGCCTAACACAGCGCACCACTTCCCAGGAAGCGGAAACAACCATTATCCTGTATTATTTACACCCTTGTGAGAAAAGTATGCAGTCTCTTCTGAAGGGTCCTAGCTCATTTCCAGCTAGGATCAGTTGTAATTCATAGTGCAGGGAAACAAATAAGTTTGGATTTTGGTTTCTTTGTTCTTTTGGGGGGTTGAGAAGCAGCTGCATCCCACTAAGTTTGAGAGATGAACCATACAGCTGAATCCAGAAATGAATCCACAGTTGGGGCAGAAATTTTCAGCTTTGGCAGCACTGTACATTTAGAGCCACTCAAAGCCTGTCTGGAGCTCTTCCACCCTTCGCTCACCAGTGTACACATTAGGATGCCTGAAGGCCCTTTGCTGTAACAGGTTAAGAATTGCCATCTGAGTGCTCGCTACAAACGTCCATTAGCGAGAGCTCCTTGAATAGAAAATAGAATTACTGATTGTTCTGTCCCACATCCCTGTGTTATTTCATCTAATCACTTTCTCCTAAGGTTCATCTTCACATTTATTTCTGGAACTCAATCTACATTTTGTGTGAGACAAGGCAGGATCTTTTGATTGGACTGCATTAACCCAACTACAAGAGACTGCTCCTTTGAGACTTCTGCAAAGTTTTCTAGCTAGCATTTGAAATTCCAAATCACTTTCATTTTGCAAACTGTCTTCAGTTTACAAACTGAGTGTCAATCCTGAAACAATCCCTCTTAGAGAACTTCAGGATTGCTGAATTTTGCCCACCACCTATCTGCAGAACAGGGCTTTTACAAACTCTTCAACATCCCAGACATCAGGACTTCTTTCTCTGCATTCATTGTATCCATGTGGGATCAACTCCATGGTCTAGGCAGTTAATTAGGCACAAATTCTCTATAGTTCAACATATCAAGTGCTCTGTGGATTGCCTAGGGAGCACATGGTTGGTAATGGTTCTCCAGACACCATGTGTGATTGATTTGTTGGAACGCCTCTCTGAAATAAAATGCCATACATTTTGTGGCCTTAGCCTTGAATAATCAATGGGGAGCACTGCTCAACATTAAGCAGTCTCAATTTGTCTATGCTGGATACGGATAATAAAAACACAGCTCTACAGAGGATAATTCTTCTCAAATAATTTGGAGGTATGGAATTAACAGATGTACAGACACAAAAGTCAAAAATGTCATTTTCCACTATGTTCCCTTCCCTGCTAGTTCCTACAAAGGATGAGAAAAACACTAAAAATAGTAATTAGTGTAATTCAGAGCAGCAGTCAGAATATATATATATTTTTTCTTTACTCTTCCTTTATATTATATCCAACATGGTGGCATGCCACTATAGGTAACAGCATTTTGTTATCATCTGAGGTAAAAAGGCTTTTGTAAATTGCAAGAGCTGCACTCCTGCCTCCCTCCCCAGCATCACTGGGTGGGAGCACTTCACAGCACAAGGCTGCTGCTCACCTCCCTGGTATCTGGGGAGGATACTTTCCCACTGATTTCTATAGCTGTTTTACAGGGCAGACTGTTACTGCCAGCAGCCCTCACTCTACTATCCCCTGATCCTTTCCCATCCTTTGTTGTTGGCATTTTGGATGTGACTTTATTATAAAATTTAAGTTAGTTTACCCCTTAGAGGTGCCCAACCAACTATATGACACTCAAAAAATGCCAAACACATCAACACTAAGAGTTGTTTTAAAAAGTGACAGCAGACAGCACCAGCACATCCTTGGCTCATTTAAATATGTACGCATATCAATCCATTCAGATTTAGGCTGAGGTGATGCACTTCTATGGTATGCTTGTCCTTCTTGCAGTAGTCAGCATGTGGAGCCAGAGTCCACCCCTTCTGGTCACACAGATGAATTGCTTCCACCTGTGCTGGCTAGCTATGCCCCTTCAGCAGGTGCTTAATCAGGCTGGCTCAGGCTGTGATCTAACACTTAACATAAAGATGCATATATACATTAAAATGTAAAGCATTCCATATTCACCATGCTAGCTTACAAAGGCAAGAAAGGCAGGAAAATCGTGAAAGGATGAAAGTATCCCAGAAAGCAAGAAAAGAAAGCACAAACCAGCAGAAGAAATATTGTATAGTTATGGCTTGAAATAAAAATTGATGAAGAGAATACATTTTAATGTATCTTCTACCATATACCATTCAGATTATTTACTCTGTCAGCATAGACAATGTACTGAAGTATATCAACTGCACTGTAGTGAACAAATACCTCACAGATTATATCATATTTTCTTTTTATCTTCTGAAGCTACCAAGTTTCCAGAATCAAACTTTTGCCAACTAATCTTTTTTTGTTGTGTGTTTTTAATCAAGAACAATCAGTACATCTCTCTCTACAGGAGTTCTTTTCTTGTACTACAAAGAAAAGAGAAAATGTCTATTTTCCTATGTGACTTGCAAGAAAAAGTTTCCAAGGGGAGAAAACAGTTACAAAATTCAGCTTCATAATTAACTACTGTGATAAAAGGGTAAGCCACTCTGTGTCATGCTGCACTCAAGTAGTTAACAGTTCAGCATAATAACCAAAATTGTTCTCCCACGCTCTCTTTCACACATGTACAAACCCAAAACACTCACGAAATGCGGTTATTTAAAAGAGCAGAAAACACAGAAAATACCAGCACACCTTCATGCAAATTGGTGTACTCATCAGTAGTACTGCAAATGCTACATTGGGTTGTTGTTTTTTTTTTTTTCAATTTTACTTCAAAGCACATGAAAATAGATGGTTGGAAAAAAAAAAAATTAGCATTTCTTTCAACATCATTTTTCTATTATCTCCCTTCCTTAATCCCACAGGAATAAGATGATTCTGTTTCTAAAAAAAAAGTCAAAAGAAATCTGAAATCTTGGAAGCAACCTGTAGTTTTCAATGCCTTTCTGAACAAATCTAAGCCTGAACACAATGTAAAAATTGACATTAATGATTATCTAAATTCTCAGGCTCCTAAATTTATCGTTAAAGGTTCCAATCTAAAGATTATGCATTTCTAAAAAAGACCAACTCAAAATCTACTACAGCAACACCACCTCACCTGATGGACCTATTCTGAACTCAATTTCCATGGCAACGTCTTAGAAAAAGCATCTAGAGGTTTGGAAAATTAAACAGCTGTGAAACCTGTGGTCAGGAGAGCAGGATACTGCACATAAGGAGCATCATTAAACTTTCACAAAGAAATAGCTACCACGAAATACTACTGCAAATATTTCCTTTAATACAGATCACACTCCTGGGCCATTCTTTCTCTCCCATCTTTATAAATAAAGCCCAACCATGTGCATATTCCAAAGCATGCACACTTCTGAGAATCAGCTGAAAGGATTCTGTGACAGATGCCATGTTGGTAATAAAGATAATTTAAGAACCTTCTCAATTTTAGATAAAAGCACTTATAAAGCAAGCAGAATTCATGTCTGCATTCAGATGACACTCTTCAAGGGTGGTGAGTGAAAACAGCTGCAATTTCAGACCCTCCTGACTCATCCCTTTTACACAGCAATGCACACAGAACATTGGGTTTGTGTCCAAAAATACTGAACTACTTGCAAGCTAACAGAGACAGCCACACATCTCTACTTTTATTTTTTATCTTTCACAAGTACACAAGATATTACCATCTCTTGCCATCAACTCCTGATCAGGTTTCAGAACTGGCCACGTTCCTCTCCCAAGAATGCCCTGCCCAACTACAGTCCACTGACAGACTGAGTGAAATTTCTAGGTTTGCAGTTTAAACAGGTAAGAAACAGAATGAGAACATGTTTTCCTGAGTAGCAACAAAGTCTAGAAAGCTTCCAGTTTGAAAGAAGTCATAAATATTTTCAGTTTCCTGATCATTTCAAAGGACAAAGTTTAGAAACACTCCATGAATCAGGTATTAAAGAATTATTTAATAAATGTGTGAGAAGTCATGAATTCCAATCCATTTGTTTAGCATATTTGGTAATCACTGGTTGAACTGAAATGCATGCAGTACTGTGAGGCATTTCAAATCTACCCAGTATTTCCTTATCCTCTCCAAGAAACAAGGATAAGGCTTGTTACTCAAGAATGGACTCCAAAACTTGCACAGTACAAATTTTTATGGTAACAAGGAGGTCAGATAATTCTGGAGAGGCAAAATCAAGAGGAACCGAATTGCTAGGAAAATGGAGTCTACGTAAACATCAACAGCAGTTTCAATTAGAAAACAAACAGATTTCACAGTTGATTCTTCAGTGGACATTAAACTAATGTGGATCACCACTCCTGAACAGTCTATCAACATCCACAATGCTTAATTCAGGCCTAAGCCTGAATAAATTGTATCATTATCTGTAGCTGAAACAAACACAGTTGTACAGTTTTCCTTGTAAGGTGTAATTCTGGGAAGGGATGAGCAGTTTTTATTCCTTGACCAAAAAAAAAAACCAAAAAACAAACAAACAAACAACAACAAAAAAAACTCTGTTCATAATACAAAGAATTTGTGTAGAAAACATATTTCCAAATTACCTTCTCAGTACTATTTTAATAAGGAAATCTTAATTTCCCTTTGCTGCAGAATTGTTCAAAGTTTGAGGAGATAAATAAACTTCAGAAAAAGACACTTTTTTCTTGGCTGGCATTTGATAGCGCACATTTTTCCAGAATCTTGTATTTGCTGAACAAGATTTCTCCGAGAAGTCTCCCTTCCATTGGATAGCCCCATGCTTTTGCTTAATATATCTGATTGATTCTGGCATGCTTGTGTAGTCCTGCGTTCCATCCATTTCTATAAGAATCACTTGAGTCTCATCACGGATAAGAGCACTATACAAAGCTAATTGTTGTTCAGAGGCATCTTCCAACTGGGTGCAACTAAATGTTTCAGATCCCAAAATGATCATCAGTCTTCTGCTTTGCTTGAAGGTTTCATCAGCAATGCTGACCACAGCTGGAAGTAAAGAAGCAACAATCAAAGTTTGTATAGAAAGTTTATTATTAACACAAAGTACTGCACCATCTTTAAACTGCATACATATAGAAGAGTGACTAGCTCAAAGAACTGGTAGGTCTAAGATCTCCAACTGCCATAATCCACTGCACAAAATTACTGACCAAAAATGTTTTCTGCACTTCCCAGGGAGAGTTATTATTCAAAAGACCTCAACACTATTATTATTATTAATTCTACAGAGTACTGATTTGTTTACCTTTGAAAGAAAGAGCAGACCCTATAATTATAACATCAGAGCAGAAATTTGATTCAAGAATAACAAGAAAACTAGAAATAAATTGGTCATCATATAAGAGGTCTAACTTTCCATTAAAAACATACAAAAAAGAACATACAGTTTTAAATTTGCTTTATAACAATAAACATTTTCTCGGTAGTAAATATAATTTTCTAATCCTAGAACAATATGTAAAAAAAGCAACGTATCAGCTCTGCTAATTAAACCATACCTTCTCCTGGTAGGTCATCCCTTCCTAATATAAAGAGATTATATCCACATTGTTGTTCTAAAACGTTGGGGAGTATTCTAAGAACAAAGGTTTCCAGACGATAGAAGTTGCTGCCTCCACAACCTTTTGTGTACAGGACACATGCATCATAGATTTTTCCATCTAATACAAACAAAAATAATTATGTTAAAAACTAAAAACCATCCCATATTGCAAAGGTTCATTTTGGATTGCTTAAAATATCACAGAATCACAGAATGGCCAGGGTTGGAAGGGACCTCAAGGATCACGAATCTCCAACCCAACTGCCACATGCAGGGCCACCAACCGCCACATTTAATGCCAGACCAGGCTGCCCAGGGCCCCATCCAGTCTGGCCTTGAACACCTCCAGGGACGGAGCATCCACAACCTGTCTGGGCAGCCTGTGCCAGCACCTCACCGCTCTCTCTGTAAAGAACTTCCCCCTGACATCCAACACAAATCTTCCCTTCCTCAACTTAAAACCATTTCCCCTTGTCCTAAAGTTATCAACCCTTTCAAAGAGTTGATTCCCCTCTTGTTTGTAGTCTCCCTTTGAGTACTGAAATGCTGCAGTGAGGTCACCCCACAGCCTTCTTTTCTCCAGGCTGAACAAGCCCAGCTCCTTCAGCCTGTCTTTGTAGGGGAGATGCTCCAGCCCCCTGTTCATCTTCGCAGCTCTTCTCTGGACCCTCTCCAACAGCTCCCTGTCTTTTCTATACTGGTGGCTCCAGTTTCAGACACAGACACAGTACTCCAGATGCTGTGAAGTACTCACAAGAACAGAGTAGGACAATCACCTCCCTGTCCCTGCTGTCCACTCCTCTTCTGATGTTGTAATAGTCATAAGGGGTTGATTCACAGCTGTCTGACAGAGTAACAGCGAAGCACTAAAATGTGCTACAGATTAAAAGAAAGATGAGCCAGAAAACCTGATCTCTTTTCCCATCATGGGGAGTAATGTGCCAGCAAGTGAGTTGGATGCAGGAACCTAGGGGCTACAGAAAGAAGTCCCGAAAGCCTCAGAGGTACCAATGCATTCATAGTCACAGAATGGCCCAGGTTGACCTCAAAGACCATCTAGTTTCCACCCCCCTGCTGTGAGCAGGGTCACCAAGCACTAGACCAGGATGCCCAGAGCCAAACTTAGTAAGTTAAGTTTGGGACAAACTATAAAACATTATTTCTTTGATCTACTTGTCATTAGAAAAATAGAGAAGTTTTCTAGGAAAACTTGTCTTTTGTTAAAAGTTGAAATGACTTTCATGTGAAAATATTTCAAGCAACCATGAATAAATGTTAACTATCTTAATGCACATAATCCATTCACTTTTGAGCTCTTGGGAATTTGAGACAGCCTAATTCTGAGGGCTGCCCAAGCACAATACATATTATGTCGCATTTATTTCCATTATTCACACCTATCCAATGTATCTGTCTACACTGCATTAATATAAATATATTAAAAGTATCACAGAATAGAAAACCAGTAGAATGTAACAGTCATAAGTTGCTGGATTTATAAGTAAAGTTATGTGCAAAAGAGAAAAGTTGGAAGAGAAAAAAAAAAACACCTCGGCAAATGAAAGTTTCATTTTCAATATAAATATCTAATGTGCATTTTTCTACAGCTAGTCTACAGGATGTAGCTCTGCTGACACCTACTGACTACCATCAGCATGGCCATAAATCCACACAGAAAGAAACAATTTTCTTTGGAAGAAATAGAGGGTTCTTTTTTACCTATCTCACCTTAACTGCCTTAAATATTATGCAGTGTTTATTACCTCAATTAGGATTACATATTTCACCGATGCAAATGAAAAGATCTTCCCATACATATCTGAAAATTCTCAAAGAAATTCCAAATACATTCTATTAAACAATCATATAATTGTTTGGAATTAATAGCAAAGGGAAAAAAAAAAAAAAAAGAAAAAGCAATAGGCTAGTTACATACTGACATAGCTTATATAGCTGACATACATTGATTACGTGCACATACCTTCCTTACTTACAAAGGCACATCCAGAATTACGATACCAAAGCACCAAGTCGATCTTGAAAATCTTATAGACGATCAGAATAATAAACGTTAACAGTAAGAAAGAGACAAACACTCCAGTCAGCCATCTTTGTACATCGGGAACTGCACAAAATATGGTAAGAGTAGAAAGAAAACGTTGGATTTGTTCAAATCTGATCTTTCACGCAAATGTAATATGCATTTGAGTATCACATTTTTCACTTCCATCTCATTATTATTTTAATAGATAAATACACTACTACAGTGACTCAGTGACTCTTCCCATCCACACATCTACATGCTTAAATGCAGGAGAGTGTAATCCATGCACCTTCTATTGATGTGATACGCGAGCATTTGGAACCAAGAAAACAACACTTCTACAAAAGCAAATCAACCATAAGCCAACAAAAACAGCAGTATCCCTTACCTCTGTGTTTTAATATAATATAGGATGCAACCTGTCCAAAGGCATTTGAAGCTTGACAGATGAATGGCTGTTCATAATCTCCACTATGCACTTCTGAAATTATGAGCTTCACAGAATACATAGGGCGTCCATCATAAGCAGTTTCCTCACTATCCAAAAAGTGACAATCAGAGCCATAAAACCACTCCTTTCTATAAAGGTTTCATCACTAACAGGTGCAACATGACCATGGTCATTTCCATCTGCAAATACCAATCACTTCAGAACAGAGGCATAATTGCATTATGTGAGGGAAACCCAAAAAATAGCTGGGCCTCTTCCTGACATTTAGTGTAGACATCAGAAAATATCATCAGTAAATCCTATCAAAGTGGAATATAAGGTCTCTAGCTACAGTACAACAGATGTATCTTACAAAGATATGCAAACCCATGTTGCAGGGGGTTCTCAGCATCTGTAAAAGTAGGTGGAGCATCCCAGTGCTCGGTGGAAGAGAAGTTCCACAATCTGAAATGCCTAAAAAAAGAAGTCCCAGTACAGGGATATCATCTTACAGTGCAGATCTTTGGGACAGCAAAGACACTGAAGGTGTCAACCGAAGCATATAACACCAACTCTCAGTGCAATTCTACCTGGAGAGAATGGAGTCCAAACTGCTGCTTCATATCATGGATCAGAACAGATTTGGAACAGATAAAGCATCAGGCTGCACTGTTAAGATACCTGCTATTCACTGTACATCTTACAGAGCCACAAAAAATGCTGATTTTGCTGCACATTCACTGAGTAATCTGCACTGTGTCTCATGTCTGATGTGCAAAATACATAACTTTTTAACCAGCATCAAACAAGGGATGTTACTACCTCATTAACAGTACAGCTCATATGTAAAATTAACTAACTAGTCTACTTAGCCAAATGCCTTTCTTCTCCAAAAATGTACTCTAATTACCATTAAAAATGCAAAGTAAAGGTTTGAAACAAATCATAAAGAGCATATATAGGACCACACAAAATAACATGTGAGCAACAGGTCACATGTGACCTGTTGTGTCACGGGGAGCTACAAGATATGATTTAGTGGCTTCTGGTAGCAAGGGTAATGGGAGGATGGTTGGACTAGATGATCCTGTAGGTCCTGTCCAACCTTGTGATTCTATGATTCTACGATTCTAGGTCATAGTAGTTTGAACACTAGAATAAAGAGTAAATGAATCAACATCATTAATACAAATGACTAGACCCAGAAAATATTATGGCTGTAAATGCATTAAGACAATAATTTAAGTGCTAGGAAATACAAAAAAATAACATCATTTTTATGATACCGTCAGTGACTGCATGCCTCTGCACTGTAGCCCATTACAATATATTACTTCTGTATAGAAGTCAGTATTTTATTTCCCCTTTTGTTTTATGATGAGGACTTACTTATTTCTAAGAACCATAGTCTCACATTGAAGATACCATTCACATTTCTTCATCACTTTCTCCCTCAAAGATGCTGTTTGATAACTTATAAAAGTGCTCATATTTTTCCTTCATAGTATCATCAGGAGACAAGGGCTAAAAAAACCCTATAGTTTTCAGTTCCATGGTTCCCAGCCTCTGATATCTAAGATACAGTTTCAGATTGCCTTCTGCTCCAACTGTAATTGTCTTTTCCAAATCAAGTCTAATTTCTTTCCCTCCTAGCTCTGCTTAAACTATCTTTCATCCTCATATTATCTCCCAGTTGCTTTGTGCAGTTCATGTCCTCCTCAAGTCTTCCTAAACCCCAACCCATCACTGGAAATATCTCTTCCTTTTCTCCTCTCAGTCCACTAAGTTTCAGTACAAATGTCCTCAACAAAGTCTTCTATTAGCTCTCCATCTAATCTGTTACACTTCCCTATCTCAAGGCTCTTAAAACTAGAAGTCTAAAGTTCTCCCGCAAAGAAAACCTCTTACAGCCTCCCAGACAGGCAGACGGGAAGGAAAAGGAGAATACAGGAGACAGTCTGAATCTCACATGTTCAGGCTCACTTGAAAGAAGTCACTGCCAGTCTAGAGCTTGCTCAGCAGAAACAGTATTATAGTTATAAGACTGTAAGCCTCTATAGAACACCTTTTTCCACAGCTAGAAATTTAGACAGATTTTTATAATGACTAAGGAGCCTGATTTCATGCATCCATGCATCTACTATGTTTCAAGTTTCTACTTCAGAAAGAAAATGAATTGGTAAAAGCAAGCATTGACATGAGTCAGAGGGAGAAAGTTCCACTTTGGTTGCCAAGCCAGTATTTTCTAATCTGAAAATATACTTACTTATTGGGCTTTGCAAAAATTCTGCTCACATAAAACACATCAATATACACACCGTTGCCTGTCCAAAACACCTCAAACCCATCAGCACCTGTTGTATTGCAATCCACTGTGACCTGTGAGCCTATAAAATTGTGTTACAAAGTAAAAAGTTAATTTTCATGCTCTAATTAAAAGCCATGCAATTCTGTTTATAGACCCCCACTCAGACCACAGGATGGTTCCACAGCCTTTCAGAAAAGTTCCTCTAACAGAGTGTCTATCCATTCAGTAATCTGCATGTTCGAAGAGACTGATACTACAGAAGCCAAATCAGGGACACAGCATCTCCCTTTCCCTCTGCAGTGTCACTTCCCCTGCAGTTTTTCTGCAACTTTGGAAGGGATACCCCTTGCCTCCTCCCTTCCCACCACAAAACAATTTTCCTTCAAGAAAGTAATGTGAAAGAGAAACTGAGCTGGTCACTGAAATAGTTTTTGCCCAAAGAAAACAAATACACAATGTGGCACTCTTCTTGGACAAGAATTTTCACTAGGATACAAAATAATATTTTCTTATAGTGAAAAGTACTTACCAAGTTCCACTTCAATTGAGTTGTTTTGCGGATAATATATTTCTGGGGGCATTTTTGGTGGGCTCACTAATCAAAAGAAGGAAAGTTATTTTCAGAAAAGCAGAAATGATTGCAGCCTGTTAATGCTGCATAACCCAAGGGTAACCTAAATACACCATGCCCTACAGACAGGATTATCGGCAATTTTACTACAGACATTATTTAATACTCAAATCAAGAGTTTTGATGATAGTCCTGTTACTTCTGAGTAGATGCAAAGTAGTAGTACTAAGGAGTAGTACTCCTTAGATGCAAAGTAATAACCTATAGCTTACCTATACACAAATACTGTTTTCAGCTGCAATTAGAAACCTGGACAAAATTTTGGAGAGTCACTGTTATAAACAGTGAATTTATCTACTTACCTTCTACAATCAGACTTATGTCTCGTGCAATGTCATATTGCTTTCCATTATAGGTATATGTTGTTTTGCATGTATAGTTTCCTTGATCTTGCACAGTCACATTGAAAATCACAAGGTCACTGTTTAAGAAGGCAAATCTTTTCCCTTCCAGTAGCTGACAGTCCTAAACATACAAAGAACTCCGTTAATTCATGTCACTATCTCTCTCCATGGTTTGTCTCTCTTTAATACATCAAATTTTCAGTGGACCACAACATAGGGATAGGTTTCCTTGTGGAGTGTGAGGAAGAGGACTGGAATCAAAAGGAAAATGCTTTGTTTTGGCTCTGAGTTTTTAATTCACAGATATACCAATTCATTTCCTACAGAAAAAAACTTACAATAATAAGGAGAGAAATAAGGAAGCGTGATGCAAAGGGCAGGATTTGTAGAAGTATTAATGAAGAACTACTCAATAATTAGACTTCACTTTTTCAAGTACTTAAATACAGTACCTGAGGGACTGCACAAGCACAAGGCAAAAATGTCGAAGAAGGCAGTACATTCTTAACAGAACAAGACTTTAAAATATTTATGAACCACACGAAATAACATTTATAATTGATGAAGCAATACTGAATGCACAGTGGATATGCTGTCCCTCACAAATTATATATTAAATCTGTTTCCAAACAAAAGAAATTGATGTTTTGCTAGCATGTATAAAGGTGCCATCTAGTGGATATACAGGTCAACATTTTCTACATTTAAACTGAATTTCTACTTTTTTTGTTACTCAGAAAAAACTGTATACACCTTTAAAAGGTGAAATGCCTTAATTCCCTCCTCCAATTTTTTTTAAAGCTTTTTTTTTTACATTTATACTAAATCTGTAATTTTTCTACTACAATTCATAAACATCAGTTACTTGTATTTTAAATAACTGACCATTGTGACAGTTCCAAACACTGGAACAGGTTGTCCAAGGAGGTTGTGGATGCCCCATCCCTGGAGGCATACAAGGCCAGGCTGGATGTGGCTCTGGGCAGCCTGGTCGAGTGGCTGGAGACCCTGCACATAGCAAGGAGGCTGAGTGGTTGGCGACCCTGCACATAGCAAGGAGGTTGAAACTAGATGACCACTGTGGTCCTTTTCAACCCAGGCCACTATATAATTCTATGATTCTATGATAAAACGGGCTGTTTTTACCTTGTACCAACGAACAGGTAGAATATTTTTCTCATTCCTGAAGTGGTCCAAGTGCGGACATACAATCTTTGCAGATGATGAAGTGAATACCACCTCCTCTACAGCAAATTTTTCATTTAAGCATAAGCAATCAGTCCTCTCAAAAACTGTTACTTCTGTAGACATTTTGCTGCAGTTTGTCGAATTCCTGCAACTAATATAACATAATTAAATTTAGATACTTGACATATTTTCCAGCTTGAAAATACACAGTATTCTTTCTGGAGATGAAAGACAGGACCAGAACTTTACAAATCCCCTTACAAGTTTTATCAACTAGAGAAAGAAAAAAAAAAAAAAAATCCACTCCCCAACATAAAGTTAGTTTTAGTGAACATACTCTCTCAAACAGCATTCCTCTTGCCCCCCAAATCCTACTTTCTTTCTAAAAGTTATTCTCTTTGCAACACATTTCTATAGCAATGTAATTTCTTTAACCTTCACCTTAAGACACATTCATAATTTCCAGAATCTTCTAATATTGCAGGGAGAAACCAAATTAAACTCTTCTGCTGATGAATTCTAGAAAGTTTGTCTCTAGGCACTGCTGTTTGGTTACCAACTTTATACCACGTTAAGTTGCAGTCTCCACTTTTAAAATTGAAGCTCTTTTCCAGTGAACATTTAATAGCAAGAGGCTGCCCATCAGGCACAAGACTATGCTTGAACATGATATCATAGGCTCCACATTTCTCTAAAGGAAAGAGATAAACATTAAAGAAAATCTCAAACAATGTGAAACAAAACAATGAACTTGCTTCTTGATGATACTTACAAAGTTTATTGAGTTTCGACCTTCATTCTTAAGTCATCTAACAATACCGTCTCATCCCCGTGTCTTTGGAGTTCAAAGCATTATTAAATAATATACTGATACAGTTATGCCATTGAAATAAAATGTTGTTTTCTGAATATAAACTTTACACTCAACAGGATTTCTTTGTTTGCAGTAGCAAATCATTTTGCTATCATTTGTCTGCTTTATTTTAGATGCAAATGATTAGAGTACATGTATTTCTCCAGGCTGTTCCAAGCACACTCACACACGTGGATGCACAAATTTCACATTCAGTGTCTATTTATTACTTTCACTTATCTACAGTCAAAGTAAATCCTGCAGTAAGGGGACACAGAAAGTTATAGTTCTAGCTGCACAAATATTAAACTTGCAAAGAAAATTTCAACTCACCCCTTACTTCATGAGAAATTATTAAAATGCTTAGCAATTAACTCATTTTCTTTCCCTGAATCCAGGAAGATTCACATGGGAAAAAGCAACACCGAGAGATTTTATCAGTAGAATGAAAATAGGCACCAACTCTGAATATACTGGTCACATTCCAGAGTCAGTACTCTCATTTCATTACAATAGGAGAACAACCACACATGGCCACTGAAGTTTTTGTGCAGCCCCAAACTCTTGCCTTCTAACATTTCACTGGGGATCACGCATTTCTTGTTATGAGAAATGGCAACGTAAACATTCCCTTATTTGCCTTCTCTATACTATCGTTATTTTGCAGACCTCTATCAGATAGCACATCTTTTCTTTACCTCAGACTCGTCATTTATTTAATGACATCTCATACAGAGGCCATCCACTTCAAAGAATATTATCACTCATCTCTTCACCTTTTCTAACATAATCTTTCTGAGATGGAATAATCAGAATTGTAGTCTGATTGCTGCACATTAACTATGGTGTTATCCTGTAGCATAAAAAAAAAACACTTCACTTTCTACTCTTTCCCAAGAATTCTGATTTTCTTTTTCTTTTCGCCATCAGTGAAGATAGAGCTAATGCTTCCAGAGAGCGTTCATACATGTCAAAGTACCATTCTCCTCAAGTACTTCTATCAGTACCTGAAGAGGGCTGACAGGAAAGCTAGGGAGGGACTTTTTAGAATGATATGTAGCAACAGGATGAAGGGAAATGGTTTTAAATTGGAAGAAAGTAGATTTAAACTAGATATTATGATGGAACTCTTTACTGTGAGGGTGGTGAGACAGTGGAACGGGTTTTCCAGCAAGGTTGCTGATGCCCCCTCCTTGGAAGCATTCAAGGCCAGGCTGGATGGGGCTTTAAGCAGCCTGGTCTAGAGGGAGATGTCCTTGCCTATAGAAGGGGGTTGAAACTAGATGATCTTAAAGGTCCCTTCCAACCCGAACTAGTCTTTGATTCTATGATTCTAAGAAAATTAGAACTATAATTTCTTTAATCAGTTCATGCACCAGAAGGTCATGTTGCTATTCAGAGGAACCTCAACAGGCTGCAGAAATGGGCTAACAGAAACCTCGTGGAAGTTCAACAAATAGAAATGTGAAGTCCTGCATATGGGGAGAAATCCCCCAGGCACCAGCACATACTGGAGGCTACCCTTCTCTGAGAGAAGGATCTCGGGGTTCTGGTGGACAATATGCCGACCATAAGCCAGCAACACTTCATCACAGTAAAGATGGCTTAAAGGTGTCCTGAGCTGCACTAGGAAGAGCATCATCCACAGGATGAGGGAGATGAATCTTCCTTTATTCAACATTGGTGAGACAAATCCGGAGTGGGACTTCCTAGCATAAGAGAGACATGGATTTACTGGAGCGAATTCAGCTCAGGGCCATCAAGATTATCAGGAGAATGGAACTCTCTCAGACAAAGGCAGGCTGAGAGAGCTGGAACTGTTCAGCCTGGAGAAGATGATCAGTAGTGGGACAGATCTTATCAATGTGCAAATGTATACCTCTGATGAGAGAGAATGAAGAAGAGGGTACCAGATCCTGTCAGTGCCCCCTGACAGGACAAGATACAAGGGTCTTATATTGTGAGATTCCATCTGAACACAAGAAAACTTTTTTTTTTTACATTTTTTTTCTTTTTTTTTTTTTTAATGGAGAGGTTGATCAAATACTGTGGAGATGTTCATGGCCCAGGACAGATTGTTGTGGGGCACCATTCTTTGATCAAGTAAGTTGAATTAAATGTTCTCAAGAGGTGTCCTCCAACTTAATTGATGTAGTTGCTACACAAAATGTCACATTTTATACATTTTATAGTCTTCTGCTTTCAGAACTGTTTAAAAAACCTCACTGACATGCACATAAATCTGACTTTCACAACCATTTGTAAAAAAAAAACAAAACACAACAGTATTACTTGTGTGAAAAATTAAATTTCAGAATAAGATAGTCACCAATTAACTCACCTGCAATAATTAAAGAAAGAAATGCTGCTGTGATCTTACAGGAAAGTATTTTTGCTGTCATGTTTCCCTACAGAAAAGGAAAGAAACCCTTAAATTAGTGGTTTCCAAGAAAAACTTCTACAGCTGAAAATCAACACATGCATTACAGTTTCTACTACCCATTCGTGTCTTCTATAAACTGTACTTTTCTTATACTAGGTTTTCAATATGAGTTACATGGCTGCAGCATAGTAAAAGGAACTATCTGCCTTACAGGAAAACACAGCCACCTCCAGGATTAAAAAGCAACAATTACAGAGCCATCCCACTACAGAACATGTATTTTCTTAGAACTGGAAAGCTACCTTCTGACTGAACATAAATGGGAAGATATGTAAGAACAAGATCAGAGCCCCCTCTTAAAGCAGCATTCTGTCCCAAGTTGTGGTCAATAGCACATGACTTGAGAACAAAAGTGCAAAAGAATGAGAATATACAGACATTCCTCTCAGTCTCCCTCACTTCATCAATTTATGACATCACAATTAGTTTCTCAATAGCTGGTAGCCCTCAGTAGATTCTTTCCCAAGAATGTAGTACAACACCCTCTGAACTCAGAAACATGCTTTGGCAAAGAGCCCTGAAGTTCATATACTGACACAGAAAACACAGGAATAGCCTTTGCTTATTTTGAGCATGTTACCTGCTCATCTCACCTGACAGCTCCCATTTATTGTACTAGAAGAATGAAGAAAAAAAAACAAGTGAGCATTTCCTATTGTGCATGTCACACACTCAGGATTTTGTACATCTCCGGTACGCTCATCCCAGTTCTCTTTTCCCTGGACTCATCTCAGTCTCTTTAACTGACTCTTAGATTGAACCTGATTTCAGACTTCCGATCATCTTTACCACTCTCTTCTGTATCTCCCTGGAGATCTCCAGAAGACACCTGGACGTGGGCCTGGGCACTCTAATGGGGATTGCCTGGCTGAAGCAGAGGTTAGATGAGGTGACCTCCAGAACTCCCTCTCCACCTCAACTATTTCCAGTTCTCCAGGTACACCATGGCTTGTCTGAGAGGAGGGAGACCAGAAATGGCACCCAGTCTTCAAAATATTTGTGCAGTACAGATCAATAAAGTGAATCTATGATGTATTCTATACTACTTCATAATAATTTATCAACACTTTTGCTAGTTCCATTTTCACAAGTTTCCACACAGCTACCTGCTGCAGATACTTATTTTTTTTACACAACTATAAAAGCAGAAATGCAGTCATTCAAACTGAAGAACAATCTGGATAATCCCGTCCTGTTAGCCTTCACCAGCTAAAGATGACACTTCCAGCTTCTGTGTCTTTCTTCACCAAACTGACTCAGAAGCATGCCATGCATTGAGTCATACTCACTGCTTCTTGCAGTGCCTGCTTTCCTCCTTCCCCTTCTTTTCCCTACCTTCTTGTTGCAAATTTCTGCTCCAATTACCAGGCATGTCATTTCTTGTTTAGCTCATAAGGGGGGGCATCTTCCCTCAAAAGAATGCTGAACATAACAAGAAATACACTAGGCTCCAAATCACTAGAGGGAGTTTGAGTGTGTTTGTACGAAAGCTTCAACTTTCTTCACAAATTGTAATGGACAGACAGTAATTCTTAAATTTTCTATACTTAAATTTTGAAAAAGATGACAATACTTTAATAGAAACAGTTTAAAGAGAAAATAGGACTGAACAGACTTCAGTAATGACTAGGTTTTGTATTTATAACTTTTTCATGATCAACTCTTCAAAAGTTCTGTTTCTTACTGTGTTACCTTACTTTATCGTTCTTTCTCAAATTCTTTCCCAATCAGTTTTTTGCCCCTAAGAGTGGATATGGAAACCATCCAAAAGTAATTTTTTTCCATGTTCTGAAGAACTGTTTTTCAGAATCTTACTTCTCTATAAATTCTGTTTCTTTCTAAACAGTTCAATATTTAACTTATCTTGTTGCCAACACAGAATTGCTGCAAATACACAGCACTATATACCAATCACATGAACTCCTCTGAGGAGACCCATACTTGTATACTACTTTTCATAAAGAAAAAAATCATATATATAAAAGTTACAAATGACAAGAAAACTAGGCTCTGCTCTGTACATCTCTTTGTGTAACTCATGATGAAAATAATGAACTATGACTGCAGAGCCCAGTGCAAATGTTTTACCTACCACATTCTGCCATGACAAAGAGATAAATTTCTTCCTTTTCTCAGCCATTTTGTCCACATCTTGACCCTGCAATTGACCTGTAGAGCTTTATCGCTCAGGATAGCAACCAGTTGGTGCTACCTTTGCCCAAATTTTCCAGAGGAGAAAAAAATCCTTGTATCCGAGGCCATGCCCACAGAGTTTCAGCCTGGAAGAAAATAATCTCATCAATTGAGGTGAAGAGAGGGAAAGAAAGAGAGGGAAAGAAAGGTCTCTGTTGATATACGCAACTGAATTACAATGACAGCATCCATGACAGCACCTGTAAAGCAAAATTTTCATAAAAATCTGAGACTAAGTTAGTACAGCCACCTGTTCCTCTGCTGTTTAGTCCTTTCAAAGTTGATCTGCTCAATTAAAAAAAGAAAGAAAGAAAAAATAAAAGAAGCAAGACACCTAGTTTCATCAGAGCTTTGGCTCACAGGAATTGCTGCACACTTAAGGTACTTTGACTGCCTTATTCAAACACGTGGACGGATTAAAATGTGCAACAGTCCACAACCCCCCTGGGCAGCCTGTTACAGTGCTCTGTCACTCTGTTACTGTGAAGAACTTCTTATGCACATTTGTGTGGAACTTCCTGTGCTTCAGTGTGTGGCCGTTTCCACTTTTCCTATCACCAAACACCACTGAAAAGAGTTTGGCTGCATCCCTTTGCCTCCCTCACCTTAGATATTTACAGACATTGATCAGATCCCCTCTGAGTTTTCTTTTCTCAAGGCTGAACAGACCCAGGTTGCTCAGCCTCTCCTCATTTGGGAGATGCTCCACATCCTTTATCATCTTTGTGGTGCTCTGCTGTAGCGTCTCCAGGAGATTCATGTCTTTTTTGTACCGGAGAGCCCAGAACTGAACACCTTGCCTCCAGGTGAGGCCTCATCAGGGCAGAGTAGAGAACTAACAGACATTTCTTTTACATAAATCATTCAATACGTGTACCTTAACCGGTTCTCTTGACTGCAAGGTACACTATGAGTTTTCACAAGAACTTATCAAGCCTCTCCCCTCTGATACAGGAAAAATGGTTGTGACAAACCCCTGCATTCCTTCCCCACTGTTACACACATACACACACACACACACACGTACACGAGCTGTGCCAGCACGCCTATACAGAGCCAGTTACAGAACTGAGGGTCTCACCCCCATCTATTTTTAGCCAATATTCCATGAACCACCGACACCCCATTACCACACGTGGATCCAAAACAGCTCGAGATGGCAGTCTCCCTCCCGCTCAGTGCAGTGACGGACTCCCACCTCGAAAAATCCCTTTGGCCGGCCTTGCCGGGGGAAGCCTCGCGGCTGCCTACCTTCCGCTGGGCTCCCGGCCTGGCCGTACGGAGCTAATAAGAGGCTGAGAGGCCCCGTGTCGCGGCAGCAACAGCCGGAGAAGCCTCCCGTATGCTGGCTGCGCCGGTGAAGCAGCCCCGCGTCAGCTCTGAGTTTCCCTCCCCCTCCCCGCCCTAGCGTGCGATTGCTTCAGCACCAGGCCGTCACTCGTTGAGTTGCTTGTGTGTTTTTTGCTGGTTTATTTATTTATTTATTTATTTAGCACTTACTACGCTTGTTGCTGCCCTGGGAGCACAGAACCAGTGTTCTTCGGTTCTCTGCTTCACTCACATACCGCTGATGGAATAAAAAACGTGAATCAAATCACACAGGGGCAATTCTAATGCCGTGTTGTCACTGACTGACCGACCCAAAAACGCACCCCAGGGCAGAGCAAAGGTTCCTCCCAAAGCGAGCAGAAATCTGGTCTCTGTGGAACTGCCAAGACAGGTTCTCATCCCTGCTAATAGTACTGTGTAAGCACATTTGCTATGCCAGCTACAAAGTTCTCTGTGGAGAATAATCCTCTCCTACTCCTCCCTCCATGCTTTTGCAGGTACTGAGTTGTATTTACCAAACATAAACATAATCTAATCTGCCATCCTGCTCACCGCATGACAACCACAGATAAGAGCTTACACCCTGCTATGCCTGCGCATGTTGTCCTCCACCAAAGCAAGGGATGTGGTAATAGATGGAGGCATGCTGTGACATACGCTGGATCAGTGGGCTGAAGCCAACTGTATGAGGTTCTGCAAGATCAAGAGCCAGGTCCTGCACTTTGGTCCCAAAAACCCTAGGCAACACTGCAGGCTTAGGGCACAGTGGCTGGAAGGTTGTATGGAGGAAAAGGACTTGGGGGTGCTGGTTGACAGCCAGCTAAACATGAGTTAGTAGTGGACCCAAGTGGCCAAGAAGGAAGATGGCATCGTGGTTTGTGTCAGAAATAGTGCAGTCAGCAGGAGCAAGGAACTGATCATCCCCCTGTACTGCTGAGGTTGTACCTTAAGTGCTGTGTTCAGTTCTGGGCCCCTCACTACAAGATATCAAGGCTCTGAAGCTTGTCCAGAGAAGGACAGTGGAGCTGTGAGGGGTCTGGAGCACATGTCTTATGGGGTGTGGCTGAGAGAACTGAGATCATTCAGTCTGAAGAGAAGGAGTCTCATGGGAGACTTTCTAGAATGACCTGAAAGGAGTCTGTGGTGAGATGGAGGTTGGCTTCTTCTCCCACTTAACAGTGATAGGATGAGAAGGAATTGACTCAAGTTGGCGAGATGTTAGGAAAATTTCCTTCTCAGAAAGAACATTGAGGCACTGGCACAGGCTGCCCAGGGAGGTAGTAGCATCACTGTCCTTAGAGATGCTCAAGAATGTGGCACTGAGATGATTATTAGGCAGGGTAGGAATGGGCTGACATTTGGACAACATGATCTCATAAAAATTTTCCAGCCTTAACAAGTCTATGATACACATTATCTTCTGTACGAGGTATTCCTTTTTCTTGTGTCTTCATTGTAATAAAAAAAAATAAAAGAATAAAAAAAAAAAAAAGAGAGCTTCTGGTAAAAAAGATGATGTTAAAATTATCAGAATAATAGGTAAAATGAGAAATTTTACCTATTCTGATTTTACCTAATTCTGATATGAATCAGAATTCTGCTAAACTTCATTGTTGTAAAGCTGGGGGAATATCAACTGAACTGACTGGGTTTCATGAGACAGCAAAGTCTGGGCATATGTTGCTCCTGGAATATAGAACACAGCTGTTAAAAGATAAAAATGGCAGGGAAGACAAGGGAAGTCCATTATCTGACACTGGTTGACATGCACACTGGTTGTAGTCACCAGGAGCACTTCCAAGCAGACCAAGAACAACTCCAGCTCTAGCAATGAAGTTGGTGCCAAGCAGATAGCTAGCTTTGCTACTGATGAGATCTCTGCAATGACTTTTTGTTTGTTAATTTGTCTCACAAAGCTCTAAGGTAGAGCTCTAGCACACCTCATCAGTGCTGCCTTTGAAAATGGATTACAGCAGAGCAAGAATCATGGCAGAGCTTATCTTTCTGTGACTGAAGAGTAGCCAAAGGAGGCTACTTCTCTTCTAATGAGGATGCTGGACTTAGAAGTAGCATTCAGTATACTGCAGTTTCTTGAAATGACATATTTGCTGAGGAAGATATCTCTGTGAAATCCCCCTTTTCCCCATTGGATGGCTGCATGCAGCTGCATTATTTACTTGGTACTATTGTAAAAAGCACTGAAAGTACCTGCAATCAATAATTCAGTCCTTTTGCATTCTGCAAATTAGAGGGAGAATATTCACTTACATATGGGCGGGAAGGAAGCTGCCTGGCAATAACATTGGGTGGACATCATGCCCTGAACACCAGCTGATTTACCCTGCAAAAATCAAGGCAATATGCTTATCTGTATAGATCTAACCTAGGGTTCTAGCACAAGGCACTCTTGACGTTTGGGGTTTTTTGGGGGGGTGGGGGAATATTTCTTTTTGTTTTTTTTTTTTTTGCTTTTAGGACTTGTGACGTTGGCAAGCAAATGTAACTGCTATTTTTTAAAAGGAAATTACAGAATCTATAGACTTGCATGTTACCTGGTGCTGGTAAATCATCCCTTCCACATGAAAAGAGATTGTAGTCACACAATATCTCTAAAGCACCCAGAAGAGTTTTTAGGGCAAAGCTATATAGTTTGAAGCCAATCATAGTCAGCTATCTCTTTCTCAAAAGAAACTGAGCAGAGTAAATCTAAAGCTAGCAGAATTTTAAAGCCTGTATATTTTTCTGCAACTTTGCTAAAGACATTCAGAATATTCTTACACATATGATGCTATAAAACTTGTTGAGTCTACAGGAAAATATATCACAAAATGTCATTGCAGTTAGTTACCTAGGTACCATTAAAACTGCAGGAAACAGACTTTCTTAATATCATTCATCCAAACTCAGCTTACTAAGAATGTCAAGGCTGTCTAAATGTTCTTTCATTGCTGAAAATGTTTAATTCCATTTTAATGAACAATTCCACAATGAGCAACTGGCTTAAGCATTTACAACCATTTTGCAGGAATATTTCTGCACTCATGGTGTAGTAATTGAACATCCTGCAGTTACAATTTATTCACTAGTAGAGCATAGAAAGTCATTTGTACTTCTGGTAAGTACATATGCAGGAGGAGCTGGGGCCTCTTTTTATAGCCAAATTTGTCCTTTTCTTCCCTCTCGCAGAAAATAATTTATTGATTTTCATCCCTTCAACAAAACTACATCCTCTCTCTTTACCTGCACATGTGTGAAGCTTAAAACTCACCTTGAGAAATATGCTTTGGCAAAAAATATTTCAGAATTGAGACTAACAAGACCCATTTTCAAGTTCATAACCATGAGAAGTGATAAAAATAAGGCAGAGCTCAGATTTAAGGTAAATTAAAGCATTGAATAAGATGTTCTTCAGCTCAAAAATGCCCAGTTAAATAGGTCTTTAGTGCGATCAGAATGAAAAAAAAGAAATTACGTGTGGCCCCCAAAACAATTTAAGCTTTCCACTTGCTTTGAGAAGAGTATTGGCAACTATGGGAGAAGGCAGCAGAGCTAATAGAAATAAAGGCACAATGCCAGAAATTATGATAACTAAGAAGAAAGCAAAATGCTAAGTTTTCTGCATATTTCAGTCAGGGAGGCAAAACTATTTCTATCCCAAATTCTGAAGTAACTGACATATGGAATACAGATCCAGCAGCTAGTAATCTTTAAAGATAGCAAGATCTGCTTAAAGAAACAGCATCTTTCTGTGGACCATCTAAAATAGTTGTAGGAGCAGACAAGCTTTTCAGCATTAAAAAAAGTACACGCAGGAGTGACACCACTAGTTTCTTATACAAAAATAACTACTTGCAATCCAGAAACACAGATTAAGGAGAAAATCTGAGTCACCACATGATTAACAAAACAAAATAAAATGCTGTCAAATCAGGTGATCTATTTCCAACAGAGTTAGGGATGTATCTATTGCACCCTGCAGTGCATTGATGCAAGCATTCATAAAGCCCAATAAGAAAGGCATTCTGGCTTAATCAGGATGCTGATTAAAATACTGTTGATTGGAGATAATCTGAGAAGGTAACAAGTGATTTCACAGATAATTTTATGTCTCTTCAGATGCTGAAAGCCCTGAGCTCTGCCACATCAGACAGATCTCCAGCTGGTAAGGTCTGCCAGCATTGAAGACTTTACAGCTTTTATCCAATGTCCTTGAAACAGATGGCACTGTTCATCATACTGTACACTCATCATACTGTCAAGAGAAAGAGTGGTATATGACAAAAAACTGTGTTTCTCCCCAATAACCTGAGACCTGTGGGAGCTGCCCTCAGGCTTCTGCATTGCAATCAGTGCACTAGGGTTATTCTGCTGCCATGAGATCCTTGTACTACATCCAACAGCTGTATGGTACAAGCAGCAGAGCTCAGCCCTGTACCTATTCCCACCAGCTACTATGGGGAGAACCAACTCCATCACACACGCGCACATTTCTTAGCACCCTAACTGCATTTAGGGTATTAGCTCACCTTCAGCTGAAATACTGTGTGCTGTCCCAGCCAATATGAAAACCACTTTGAGAAGACTTTGCATAGGAGGAGGACTACTAGCATACTAGGGAAATGAAAAGTCTCAGCAAGCAATTAATATGTTAAAGCTAGAAATTTCCGAGTTTAAAAATAATAATAATAAAAATAAAATGAGATTCCTAAACAGAATGAGAAACTTAATTGTTTCAATCAGGATTCAACATGTTAAATCACTGTGCTGCTCCCAGTGTGTGATGCTGCGGGCTTGGAGTTGATCTAGCCTCACTTCCCTGCAAGGAAAGCACAGGACAGGGCAAGGCCAAGCTTTCAGTTCCTGGCTACCCAGACAGAGTGAAGTGGTTAGTACTAATGTCGTACCGAGACAACCTAGATTAGCCCAGTGATTACTGAGACTCTCTCTCCCTCCATTGCCCAGTTCTGAGAATAGCAGATTGAATGCAGTGTAAATGGGAAGGGAAGAGGGGAATGGTTAAACTGAGACAGGGGAGGTTTAGATTAGACATTAGGAAGAAGTTTTTCCACAAAGAGAGTAGTGTCACACTGTAACAGGTTGCCCAAGGAGGTTGTGGATGCCCCATCCCTGGAGGCATTCAAGGCCAGGCTGGATGTGGCTCTGGGCAGCCTGGTCTGGTGGTTGGTGACCCTGCACATAGCAGGGGGTTGAAACTGGATGATCATCGTGGTCCTTTTCAACCCACGCTGTTCTATAATTCTGTGATTCTATGATCATACGATACAAATAAAGTAGTATGTCCAAAACACTTCAAATTAAGACAGCTGTTTGCTATTGTTCTTTTTCAACATGCTTTAGTGGAGAAATGAGGAGAAAAAAGCAACACTGTAAGAAAAAAATTAGGTAGTGTTTTATTGAATTAAAAACAACCTTTCTTCAAAGTATCTTTACATAACACACATGAAAACTTCAGTCATACACATATATCAAAACAAACAATTAACAGTATTTTGGCTCAGTAAAATAACTCTCCACCAAAGGAAGGCAGAACAAGTAGCAGTTTTTCATAAACAAGAAAACTGAAGAGGCCAGAGGTTGGTGGAACTCTGTTGGCTGGCTTGCAAATTGTCAAGGTGGAAATGCAAAGTCAATATTAGTCCTCCAAGTAAAAATACGATACTTCCAGTGTCTAGTCTTCACATTTGATATTGGGATATTCTGACAAAAGACCAAACCATACAGCTTCTGTCCCACTAAATTCTTTTATCAGTGTGAACCATACCAATTAGCACATTCACCTTGTCCAGATGAATTTCAGTAACTTGAGATGGATCTCAAGGCTCTTTTACCACGATGGACTATCAAACAAACATATTGAAAAGCAGATCTAGTCCAACAGAATGTGACACCTCATGACCAGAAGCTTTTCTCCCAAGACAATTCTGTCTTGAATAAAACATAGAATGAGAACAGAAGATAAGCATGTGAATTGGTTTATACATATATGACGTTCTTTGATAAAATATTCCAGTACCAAAACAGTTGGAAATACCCTGACATTTCCCATGTACTTTCCCCCCCCCCTCTTGTCTTGAAATAGAATCTCATTTCATTCTGGTCAGATACACACTCAGCTCACAAAGCTAAGAAGGCAGAGAGTATCAAATTTCCAGCACACACCAAGGTAATCAAATAACTTACAGTGGGAAAGGAAGTTATTTCCATTGGCTTTGTCACCTGTGAGGCACAACACAAAGGTCACACCATCCTATAGCCACTGGGCCATCAGTTTCTTTTGGTTGAGGATGGAAGGAAGAAAAGGGCCATGACAGAAAGAAAAATAAAAAAATTACACTACAGTGTCAGAATGAAGGAAGCATTATTCAAAAACTAGAAGAATTCTGAGGGAAGCAGAACATAAGTTTTTCAGATAAAGCGGTATCAGAGATATCAAAGCATGAATTCAAAGGAAAAATTTCTGCCTAATACCATATTAGCAGCAGCCTTTGAGAACAGCTTGGAAAGCAAAGGAATTTTACACAGAAATAAGCTGATTGTTCTGCAGTATGCAATAAGATTTACCGAAATTTGAGTTGGTGGGAAAAAGGTTCTGCAAAACAGAAGTTAATAGGACATGAACACAAATAGAAATTCAGAATAAAAAACAGGAATTAAAGGCAGATCTGAAACTCGTGTTGCAAATCAATCACTGCAGTCTGATCAGATGCCTGCTCTTGAAATTCTGTACTAGGACAATTATTAACACTAGAGCAAACAATCACAAAGGAGTTAGTGTACACAACTGCAGAGCTTTCTTTTTTTTTTTTTTTGCTTCCTTCATTCTCTCAATTCTCTCTCAATCTCTCTGCATTACCTATAACTACCTACCTATTTTGCAACTGTTACATAAGCCAGAACTTCACTTTAAGTTTATTAACTAGCCTAGTGACTTTTCCCTACCCACACACCATTAGAAGAGTTGTCATATTTTTTCCTTGAGAACACAGACAATTGGTCATTACACCTACATTTTAAAAATCACAAAATCAGTTCAATACGTATCTTCCCAGAACTTTTTGTTGTTGTTTGTTTGTTTTTAGAAAGGAACTAATAATAAAAAGTCACTAGCAGCAAAACAAAGCAATACCTGTGTGTGATAACTTGAACCACAGGTTAGTTTCCAGATAGCATACAGTTCAAACTCTGAAATGTTCTAAGTTTGTTCACAAGAACCAGCTATGCCTTGTACTCAGGCTACACAGTCCACTTGGAAGAGATAAACACTGAAGCTTCCGTACAAAACTAAATCTCTAACTTAGAAGTGGAAACTTGAGCAGAAAATGAAAAGCACAGGTAGTTTAACTCTCACATCTCTTATTCCTGTAAATCTTCGATCTATAAACATGACACTAGAGAGATTTGATGATTTCTTTGAAAACAAACAATCCCCCTTCAAGAGAATTTATCATTACAAACTGCATCACTGTCCATACATGAGTCTTAGCTTCGGAGTTAACAAATCCATGCTGTACATCAAGTTGCTAAAAAAGCAAAAGTAAGAAAGAGGGAAAGAAAAAGCATTCAGCATCCACAATAAGTTTTAACAGCTTCCGTTCCCAAACAACCGTCTGAAAACAGTGACTCCAGTGTAAACTCATTGGACTCCAGCCATCTCTTTCTCTCTCTGAGCAACAGTGTTCTTTAAGCTTTATTTTCTAAATGCACATAGAGCTACCAAGCATGACCACACTATCCTTTCTCCTTTTCCACTGCACTATGACCCTTCCAGGAATGATAAACTCACTGATGTGGGAGAACAGAAAAGCATGTCTGCCACATCAGTCTGTGCAGGTAGCTTAAGCTTTCAGAGCTGACAAATGCTGGAGCCAGCACCCTGGCCGGTAACTGGAGGGGAAACATGCTCACTTCCAGCATCAGTAACACATGGGGACAACCCAGCTTTGTAGTCTGTGCCCTGAAGCACTTTTGGTCCCTGAGATGTCAGGGACAAAGCCAACAATTCTCTAGTCTGCATGAGAGAATCTGTCATGAGCTTGTAGCTCCACATGATAATAAAGGACAAATATACTAAGGCACTTAACAAGATAAAAGTCCTCTGGACATTAAACATTTTAAGACTAACAACAACAATACAGTGATACTTTTAATGATATCTGAATAGCATAAGGGGCCGAGAACCATGCAGTTCTTTAAACGTAAGATAGATCAGGAAAGAGAATTTACTCTTTGTCAAGTTGAATAGCATTCTGGGGAAGTTAGGATTGTCTCTTACCTTTTCTCTTGGGTGATACCACACAGATGCACTAACAGTGATGGAATTATCTTTGAGCAAAATGAACAAAGCAGCAAATAAACTTCATGTTTTAAAATTCATGTCATTTCATAAAAGAACAAAAATAACAATCACTCACCAGCATCAACCAAGTCCATTATATAACATCACAGTTAATTTATACAGTTTCCTTCATACTCATCCTTTAATTGTAGAAAGTATTTTTCTGGGGTTTTCTTAATGTTTAAAAAAATGTAAAAATGTTTTAGAAAATCACAGTGCAATTCTTGGAAGAGTTCTTAAGTACTTCCTAAAGGTTTCCATGCCATCACTGTGCTGTTGATGACACTTCAAGACATTCTGCTGATGTGGTCAGAAGAAAATGTGATTCACATCTGTAGATAAAATTGTAGTACCTTCAATCCAGAAAATTTTCGTAAGATTCTTTGTACAAAACAGATACATATGACCTTCTATCAGTCCATCACCAATTACATAAACTTTGTCAGCCACTATCATTTTTCTGTTGTTGCTTGGTGAGAATTCAAGCCTTATGGTGACAAATGAAATCCTGATGAAGATCCATGTTTTCTGGATGGCATGTGGTAACGCACTTTTTTCCAGAACCTCGTACTTGCTGAGTGTGATCTTTCCGAGAAGTCCCCTTTCCACCGGATAGCTCCATACTTTTGCTTAACATATTTGATGGATTCTGGCATGTTTGCATAATCTTCTATTTTTTCAAGTTCAATCAGAATTACTTTTATACCATCCTGGATAAGAGCATTATACACAGCAAGATGTTTTTCAGATGCATCTTCTAGAATACCATAACATGATGGTTCTGGTACTAAGATAATTATTACTCTTCTACTTTGATGGATTTTTTCATCAGTAACACTGATCACAGCTGCAGAGAGAAAAAAAATTAATTCTAGAATGGAATCATAGAATGGCCTGGGTTGAAAAGGACCACAATGATCATCTAGTTCTAACTCCCCTGCTATGTGCAGGGTTGCCAACCACCAGACCAGGCTGCCCAGAGCCACATCCAGCCTGGCCTTGAATACCTCCAGGGCTGGGGCATCCACAACTTTCTTGGGCAACCTGTTCCAGTGCATCACCACTCTATGTATGAAAAACTTCCTCCTGCATCTAACCTAAACCTCCCTGCCTCAGTTTAAAACCATTCCCCATCGTTCTATCACTATCCATCCTCATTAACAGCTGTTGCCCCTCCTGTTTATACGCTCCCTTCATATGTTGGAAGGCCACTGTGAGGTCTTCTTGGAGCCTTCTCTTTTCCTAGCTAAACAAACCCAGTTCCCTCAATCTTTCTTCATAGGAGAGGTTCTCCAGATATTAAGATGGTACCCATACATTCCAACTGCTTTGTTTACTGTTAGATATTTGAGCCAACACACTTTAACTCATAAATAGGGACAGGATAAGAGTGTGCAAGCTGTGTTAGTTGTCAAGAGTAGATTTGACCAAAGCAACACAATCTGACCACATGAGAGTAGATGTCCAGAAGTTCTGCATAAAAAGAGCAACAAAAAACAAAGACCTAGATAAAGCTAGGATCTTTTCACATCAATGGCTTATTCTGACATGTAAATTTTTGTTACATGCAAATGGAAGACAAAGCAAATAATGGCTTGT
The DNA here is from genome assembly GCA_035772895.1 of Perdix hodgsoniae. Classification (NCBI taxonomy): domain Eukaryota; kingdom Metazoa; phylum Chordata; class Aves; order Galliformes; family Phasianidae; genus Perdix; species Perdix hodgsoniae. The sequence continues at coordinate 6,196,954 of JAPSGF010000027.1, read as the reverse complement.
GGAAAGACACTGAAAGACCCCTATTCCTGAGTTATATTTGCAGCTTACTTCAGCTACCTGTGAGAAAACTTGAGTATTATTTGTTTTCAGACAGCTCACCTTCTCCTGCTAAATCATTTCTCCCAAAAATAAAGAGGTTATATCCACACTGTCTTTCTAAGACTTCTGGCAGTATCTTCAGGGCAAAAATATCTGATGAGTACAAGCAGCTCTCTCTGTTCTTTGGATATAGAACATAAGCATCATAGATCTTTCCATCTGAAACTAAAAATGAGCAATAAGAATATTATAGTTTAAAAAAAGGATTCCAAAGACATAAACAAAAAAGATATTGCTATGTTCTGTTTCATCCTCCACTTGACACATTACTCTGGGTTCTAATCTTACTATTATCTAAGTGTGCATAATTATATTGAACCTGATATATCTGTAGAAATGGGACTCAAGAATTCACTATGCTGGATCTAAACAGGCAAGAGATCTATAAATTAAATATATTTGACTACTCTTATTCAACTCTAAATAAAAAAAGAAAAAAAGACATTACTACTGCATTATCTAGAAAATAGCTGTTGCAATAGGACAATTGAGTGCTTTAGAATTCCAGCAGCCATGTAAGTATTAGATCATTCTTGTAACCAAAACACAACCACTTAGATGCAAAAACAAAATAAAATACTTGGCAAATTTCAAGAGCAGAAGCACATTTAGTATGTCAGAAAACACAACTTCAGAAAGACTAGACATAAAAGACTTCACAGAAGTCCCAATGAATATCAATATATCTAGTAGATATTTTCTGTTTCCCTATTGATGTAGTTGTTTTTCAGGTGTTTGGAAATGGCCCATACTTCAGCATGCTGCTCTTACAGACAGCACACCATTCAATGTTATTCTGACTGCTAGGACACAACAGAGAGAAAACTCATGAGAAATTACATGGAGACAATTTGCTCCGTGCAACACACAGCACTCTAAAAGTACACCTGCACTGCTACATAAACATACCTTTTTTACTCAGGAAAGGATGGCAGGAGCTCCGATACCAAAGCACAATATCGATTTTAAAGATCTTGTAGATAATGAGTATAAGAAGTAATAAAAATACTGAAGAAATTCCTCCTCCGATCAAGTAACCCCAAATGTTCTGAACTGCAGTAAAACATGGAATAAAAGGAGAAAACAAAATAAAACAAATGAAAGTAGAGTTAGAGATGAGAAACAGAAAAATAAAAGAAATGTTAAAAACTGTTTTTCTCAAATACTGTTTAGTCAATGAGGGATTGAAGAAGTAGAAAATACAATGAATGACAAAACTGAAATATTTTCATGCATGCTTTTTACAAATACTGTCATTTGACATGTCAGATTTTATCTTTCAGAGAAAAGGTTCTTTAACAGTGGGACAAAAGAAGCTTCTTTCAGGCAATATACCAAAATATTAATGTATATCTCAGCGTTACAGTACAGTGAGAGTTCTAGTACACAATTTGATCAGTCAGAAAGCAAGGAAGTCAGAGATGGCTTCCTGACAATGCTGCTTTCTCCAGACTGAGCACCCGTTGTATCCAGCCTCAAAGATCCACCACTGAACCTCCTACTTTGTCATCTTCAGTAGATTAAAAAAAAAAAAAAAAATCACACACACACAAACAGTTCCACAAACTACAATTTTTAGTTGATGCACATTTGAATAATTCTGAGGTTAATTGCTACCCTGACAATCTAAGTTTGCGGTAAGCAAATAATTTGTTTATATTTCTCAGCAAGCTAGAGCTCTGATCCACTTTCACTTAATTATTGTTTACAGTGTTGCCAGCTTGAAAATAACCTCTGTCAAAGGATTGGCTCACAGTTGACCAAGTCAGCTTTGCCACTCAGCAGACTAAATAATCTTCCATAGCTAAATCAAAAAATAAAATAAGTGGTCGCTTATTAAATCTGGTGGTTTGTTTTTCTATGCATCTGTTCTTAACTACAAAGAACAAAATTCTTGAGCATTGAATCTGCAGTTTTGCATGCTCATTTTATCTTTTGCATAAGGTTTATATACTAAAAAGAAAGATTTCAGACTAGGCAGCAACAGATGAATCATATCTTGTCTCTGAGCCGACTACAAGATATCCAACAACCAGCTGGATGCTCCCAATCAACATGGATTAGTCTAGAAGGTGGTAACAAAACACATGCATCAGTAACCCCACAACCTTTCCAAACAAACTATTTCATAGCTTCACTATCATCCTTAAGATCTTTTCCTATTATCTAAATAACTTTTCCTTATCCTGGCAATCTGAGCCCATTCATTGCTAGTGAAGGTTAGAACAACCAGATCCACACATGTATTTGTTTTCTTTTAAGGCATAGTTCCATTCTTAGTCTCCTCTTGGTTCTCTAAGAGAATTGGCCATTTTCACTGCTCTTCTGCACACACTATCTCCTCTGATCCATGTGCCAGTGTGCAAAATGAAGCACAATATTCTGCCAAGGACTCATATTTGCTTCAATGCAATTTAAATGTTTCATTGATTTTTCCCAAACACCAAACAAGAGAAAGCAAAGCACATTCCAAGCGATGTTTTCTTTAAACTTACTGTGAAAAGGAATATGAGATAAAGATGCCACAAAGGAAGATACTGAATTGTACTGCCTGCTTAGCACAAAGGTACATTGCAGAGTTTTAGCTACAAGTAATGTGGTGTCAAACTAATTGGGAAGTAATCAATGATCATAATTTTATCAAGATGAGGCAGCTTACCTGGGTGTTCCAATTTGATGTATGATGTAAATTCTTGAGAATCATAAAAGAAATGACAGAAAAATTTATAAGTATAATCCTTTAATTTCACTTCTGAAATGTTAAATTTTGTTCCAGACACAGCAATCCCATGAGGCATTCCCTCTCTTTCATTGGGGAAAAAAAAAAAAAAAGAAAAAGAATTAGGAAAAAAGCATCAACAGAAACTGGAATCACATTTTAAAAAAATCATTTTAAAGACAGTATTCAGCATGGCACTGTGCAGTTTTCACACTGATGATGGAGACAGCAATGCTTCTGCATGACTCTGAAATGGCCACTTGAAAACCTGCCTCCAACCTTCTCTACACTTAGTTTTAAGAATTACGGTTAGTGGCAGTGGTTGATGTGATGGTAAAACAAACAGCGTACACACAATTTGCTACAGTATAGATTAGTCACTCAGAAACAAAGATCCTTCTCTTTTGGAAGAAATTACTATGTTCTTCTGGTTTAATTTGTACTTCATTTATATGAAAATATATATATATATATATATATATATATATATAACCTTAAATATTCTCCAACAAGGTCTTCTCCTCTGCGCACTTCAAAAATCAACAGCTATATCTGTACTTGAAAACAGATCAATTTAACAAATAAAAATAAACAGAGTGATTTTTTGTTTTTGGGGGGGGCCTTAAAATATCTTTCCTACTCACATTAATGAGAGAGGACAAGATGTAATCTATTAGTACAAGGGCTGCATAAAAACAAATGCATAAATAAGCCTTACAAAATGATACATTTCATAACAACTTTCTAAAGGTCTGAATATAGTTGCTTCATTCCATTTGTGTTTTTAAGAAATTGCTTATATTTTTTTTAAATCAAGCATTAAGGATATAATATACCTGATGCAGATTTCTAATCATTCTTTGAACAACTACTGCCATTAACTACTAGTCAACTTTACATCAAATTCACCACAAATTACTACCAATTGCATCACATAGAAATGCACTTAAGTTCAACATATAAGAACTTACTCATAAAACTGTTCCCTGTAGGTGCTGTCAAAGCTATCAACATCTTCGTCATTCACTTGCCAGTATGGAAGTAAGCCATAGACACCACTTGACACATTGCATTCCATGACTACATGAGAGCCTACAAAGCAAAACAAAAAAATTAAATACAGCAATTGAAAGTCTTATAACAAAAGTGGATTAAAGTGTTAGGGGAATAGCTGGAAAAAGAGGGGTAAGGAAAAACCCACTTACCTTACAAAAAGCAGAGTCCATAACACTCATCCATTTCTACTTCACTGTTGAGTGTCTCCAATCTGGATGTGAATTCCACCCTAAATGTAGGTATCTGAATGTTCATGTCTACATGTGAACTAAATATCTAATCTAGTAAAGGAGTTCACCTCCACTGGAATCTGCTATTGGAATGGATACCTAAGCCTTTCCATCTGAATGGCTCTCCAGACTCCTCTGACTACAGTCAAAGATCACCCAGGCTCAAATCAGTTGCCTGTACACAGTGTGATAACATTTCAAAAACATCTGTACAGTGCTGGTAGATAACACTCTAGATCTTCAGGAAACCTGCACAGCCGGAGTAATCAGTTCATCCAAAACAGCACTAGACATCTACGTATAGGCAACTGAATTAAGTCCCTATTAATAACACCACAAGTTGAAGTCCTTAAGTTGTATGTAGGCACCCATGGGTAGGTACCTATAATCTGGAGCTGCATCCTATTCTTCATGATCATGCATATCTACATCAGATCAGAGTCTTTTGGCCAACACTGTCCACTAGAACGGTTTCTGATTATACTCACACTCTGCTTTCAGAGCAAGTTCACCCATCTGTAAGTTCCTTTGCCATCAAGAATCCAGATCTTACAGAATGAGTATCATACAGTAACATTAAGAAAGTCAAGTTGCAGAATGTTTTTATTGCCAATGTACCTCAAACAGTTCCATTTACAAGAACGGAAGCATCTTTCATGGAGTCCTTTCCTTCTTTATTTTACCAACAGAAGTTATGTAATGCTCTCAGGGTTTCATTTCCTAGAACCACAGATCTAGACGCTTCCACCAAAGGATAGTCTCTATCAAAAGCATGCATGTGAACTAAAGATTTATTCCAGAGTAATTATAGAACATTCTATAATTTCTACATAAAGAAATTATTCTTTCCATAATTTCTATGTAAAACCACACATAGAAATCACAGATTCTCTTCGATCATCTCCCTCCAGAATAGAGTTTGCCCAGAGAAACCCCTTCCTTTAAAGAGTCCCCTTGTCATCAAGAAACATTTATTTTGTGTTAATTCTTCAGCCACAATAAACCCACTTTGTGGGTGAAGGCCTTGTGTTTCCCTTTAGACCCATGCATGACTGCTTTCTCAATGTCTGTGAAGTAATTAAAGCTGGGTTTGGATGCCTTAGATCAATTAGGACGAACAATAATGTAGCAGCAAGTTTTAATCAACAGTGTTCAAGCTTTAACAAATTTGGACCCAAATGCTCACCTAAAACATAGTCGTCTAAACAAAAAGTCACAGGTGTCCCATGACAAATCTTAATATAAGCCAAGAATAACAGGCAGCCCCTGGAATGACAGTTACTTGATCTTCCATTTTCTCAATACGTACTATCAAAGGATTAAAAAAAATCCTTTAGGCATTCAGTAAATTAAAGTGCCTTTTAAGGGTCTATGCTGATCAGACCCCTGAATAGTGGTTTGACTACCATCAGTGTGATGTATCTAAGATTAATCCGTAATTCTCTGGCCTTGGTTCCCACATGGTGCTAGAGCCCCAGCACAACCTTTCCTCTGGGCTTCTTTAATGAACTAACTGCTAATATTTTTATTAGCAGTTATAATTGCTTCCTCAAAACAGTGCCAGACACGTTAGACCTCTCTGCACTAGGAAATTGCAACAACCACTCACATTTCTCCAAGATCAGTTAAAGCCCTTTTTAATCACAGATTTTTATTGGAAACAGTTCTACTTGGTACAAAATGATTTTTAAAAAATTCACAGTTCATACAGTTTCAAAACTCATTCTTCTAGGCTGGATTGGTACAACACATTTATTATATATGGTGCAATCTAAACATGTATAGGTCTTCTTAGGAAAAGACTCACATACTAGACTCTAAGCTCATTGACTCACAGAATAACCGATGTTGGACAGGACCTCAGTACATTTCTAGTCTAGTTTCCTGTTCAAAGCAGGGCCAGCTATGAAATCAGCCCAGGCTACTCAAGCGCTTTATCCAAGCAGGTTTTGAATGAATGAAACAGAGAATGCACAGCTTTTCTGGGCAAATCCACTGCCTGGCTGTCATTGGGAAAAAGTTAGTCCTTGTATCCAGTCAGAATCTCTTTTGTTTAAGAAATTTCTAAAATTAACAGTATTTGGGATGTCCATGAGCTAAGATTTCAATGCTTCACGAAAGATCAGTATCCAAAATCTTTTAATTCCCTAGAAGGGCATCTGGAAAATCATCTGGAAAATCCATTTTCCAGAGAGAGTAGAGAGATAGGAAATATACAGGATGAGAAAAGCTACTGAAAATAGTCAACTGGTAAATATCCTAACATGTTGCATTTACATAACCATATTTCCAATGATACTGAAGATATGCCAAGGCAGTGAGAAGTGGTACAAAGGATAGACTGGCATAATCAAATGTAGACACATCCAACCTGACATTGCTGGTCAAGAGACTCCAATCTTAAGTGCACCCTTATTCTGTCTGCAAATTACTTGCAGGAAATCATGGTCAGTCATCTACCCTCCTCAGTGCACACATCTACGTACCAGTCTTGCAGAAATCAGCTGAACTGTTAATATGTTATTTCAGAAATGTAGGGAGTTTATCTGTTAACTCAATCTTAATAATTTCTTAAATATTCACTACTTACCAAGTTCCACTTCAATTGTATTGTTGTTTGGATAAATAAACTCCGGTCTCATCTTCTGTGGACTTTCTGAAAATAAATAAATAAATAAATAAAACCTTTGGGCAATACAAGTTTCACAACTTACTCTAACTGAAAGTTTTGGAATGTTTTTAATTTATTGTATGGTTCTATTGTAGCACTGCCAGTATCAAATTTCCAGTAGAAAATCTCTAATGAGATTTGCTACACTCCAACTAAATTATTCTTTTAGCTTCCAACACAGAATATTTCAGTTAATCTTACAATTTCTTTTTTAAGCTTTAAATTCAGTGGAAATTTATATAGATGTAATACAAAAATCACATAACAGAAACAAGATCAAAAATAATGCAATGAACTTTGTCAGAGAGATAGATAAGGAAGAGAAAGAAGAATTATCACAATGACTCAATCTTCTAGGTTGGATGAGTATTTGTTTAAGTAAGAGTTAACAAGTGCACACTTAAACTGGGCTAGAACTGTACCATTTTGCAATAATACAGAGACTCAGTGCTATCAAGCTATTGCTCTTGTATTGTTTATCTAACCTAAGAGTACTGACTCAATCGAAGAAGATGGACAATACAGCTCTAGCCAACTTTTCTGAAAGGACTGTCATGGTAGAGATCACCATTGAAGCTGTCTACAAAAACAAACTAACCAGCAGGTCAGTTCTGCTGTCCTGATCTCAATAAAAATTACTTGTTTGGTTTTGGTTTAATTGTTGTTTACATGGGTAGGTTTGTTTTTGCAGAAACAAAACCACCACCCCAGTAACCACTGTTTCTTTCTATTAATAACCCCAGATTTCTCATTTCCCTATGACAATTCCTTCTCAAAAGCCATGTTCAAGGGTAGCAATATACATTATTGCACTTTAATCATTGCATTCAAGGAAAAACTGATTTAAAGAAAATTTGCAGCCCTAATCCCACAGAGCTGAAAAGCGTCATGCCAAATTACTTATGCCTGTATACAAATAACTTACAAATAAATAGAACAACAACAACAACAAAAGATAATAAAACCTCTGTAGTTACCTTTAACCTCCAGACTCATGGTGCGTGAAACATTATATTGCTTTCCCATAAATGTATATACCATACGGCATGTGTAGTTTCCTTTGTCTTGTATAGTAACATTGAGGATCAATATGGCATTTTCACTCTCTGCCAAAACAAGTCGCTTGTCTTCAAGAAATCCAGACTTACACTCCTGAAAGTATCAAAAATACCTGTGATTTTGTAAGACTTATCACACAAACAGACTAAAAGTCATTACTTTTGTAGCAGAATTTAGAGAATGCGTGCCTACATTTCTACTTCACTGAGATGAAATTGAGCTCTTGTAGCAATGACTCATGATGTTGGGTGTATTATTACTTCTGTGGCAATGGCAAATACAGTGAGAAATTCCTTTCTTTTCCACGACCTACAAACAGTTCAGAATCACTTCATCTCAAAAGATTCTTGATGTTACACCTGTTTATTTTATTTCAAATGTAATACACAGGCCCATATACATACTTAAAATCCAGCATCAGAATTAAGAGCTGAACTGCTCAAGAATTTTATCTAAGATGAAGCAAAACTATTCCTTTCCGAGTCTGCACAGTCTACAGAACATTTTGCTGGACTCAGAGTAAGAGACATAAAGTAAGTAAGTAAGTAAGTAAGAGACAACACTATGCTATAATCAACATATTGGCAACCCTGCACGTAATGGGGGTTGAAACTAGATCATCATTACAGTCCTTTTCAACCTAAACCATTCTATGATTCTATGATAGTGGCCTATGATAGTAGCCTAATATTCAGAGAAACTGAAATAGCTATGCATTATTGAAAGAAACACAAGTTTTTAAACTAATCACCTCCATACTTTACCTATCAACTTATTAGCTACATGAACTGCAAATTTCACAAATCAACAAACAAAAGCAACACACATATAGGACTCTGATAGAACTTACAGGCTAAACATTGACATACTGTCTTTTTAAATATGTATCTCTTTTTAACTTTGGTAAGATAGATGACATATTCAAATTGCAGAGTAAACTTTTCCTTTCTAAAGCTTTAATTCACAGTTACTTCATAGCATACTTTAAAAAGAATATTTCCTTCTATATTTTAAATATAGATACGCACAATACCTTATACCAGTGTATTTCAGGATTAATATTGTCTTCATCTTTAAAGTTTTCTAGATCAGGACATATAATCTTTCCAGCATTTGCACTCTTCACTATTTGGTCATACTTCATTTCTCCATTAAAACACAAACCATTATCATTCTTAAAAACTTTTAAATTTATAATTTTTTGTTTAGAGCGGTTAAGACTCCTGTAATGAGAAGAGCAAACAAGTCAGGTCATTAACAACACAGCCTCTGTTTCCAGCAAGTCAAGAAATTTACAGAAAAGAGATTTTAGGACTTAAAGGGACTTCAGTGTCTTCACCAGCTTTGCCTCTATCTCTACTGCTACAGTCTCTCCAGCTCTTAAACATTACCCTCAGTTCCTTCCTCACTTTCTATTCCAGATCAAGAGAAATGGGAATAACCTCTTTATGTTGTGTAGTGAACTGAAGTGAAATCTGCTCTGGAAGTTTCACCAGAGGAGAATTCAGAACTTCTCACAGCTGACACTATGGAACCCAGAGCAGCAACCTAGATTTTTGTTTTCAGCTCTATCTTTGCCCATACACAATAATGCAGGGTCACCCAAACCATAACTGTTCTGCAACACTTTCAGTCTCAGCTGAACTCAAAGCAAACAGAAGAAGAAAATGGGTTGATCTCACTGATGATAATCTTTGAAGGGGCAAAGGATAACTTCTCGCACAAGAGAGCGAAAGCATTTGAATACAACATACACCAAGGTACAATATTAACATGAAACCACTTCTGACTGAGAGCTCACAGAACACCTCACACGCAAGAATTTGCGGTATCAAAGCTCTACTACGAAACAGAAATCTGAGACAGAAATAAAGAAATAGCCATTATTAACTTCTGTTCACTCTTCATTTCTTCATGGCATGCTAAATGAGAGGTTTTCAGAAGAGACAGATACAGGCTACAATTTTGGTAGGCTACAACCTTGATAAGTTTTAAGATTAAATCTTAAATGCATGATGCACAAAACATAGCCTACTGTTAATACAAGTGAGCTTTACTATATGTTTTTTGGCATGCTGCTATTACACAAGCCAAACTTAGGAGGTAAAACGTCCAAGAAAACACAAAGCAAGCACGGCTAAATTAAATCTATGTTTATTGTATATCCAGTTAGCTTTGAAATGGTTGCATTTCTTCCCTACTTCAATTTTGGATTCATTTCTGAATCTAAAGCAAGAAGTTGAAACAGCCTGCGAGCTGTGCCTACACTGAAAGACCATGACAAAAAAAAAACCACAAAACAATTTCTGTGTGCTTTGTTGGCATTAATTTCCTGTTCAGCACACAGTGAATTTCAACCACCATAAATAAGATTTGACCACCTGAAGCAATAATTTCCAGTACACTAATTGAAAGGAATCTATTTCTTTTCTTTCTTCTCCACGCACTTAAATATTTTGACAATGCTGGGGACACAATATTCTCACTATCTTTAAAGATGTCTAGCACACTGCCTTGCTCTTCGTATGCATGCTTATTTTTGACAAATAGTTTTTGGTAATTTTTTTAATAGTAAGACATAAGAATGGTTTTCTGCTTTTCAGTTTGTAAATTCCCCAAAGGATCCCCCCAAAATTGCAAAGCTATCTAGGAAGTCTATATGTGTTGATAGTCTGTAACATACTGAATTTGCTATTCGTAGCTCCTTCTTCCATTCAATCACATTCAATGAAGAAATTAAAATGTTATTCTGATCTGCTGCTATCAAATAGCCATATGAACACAGGAAGAGCTGAAGGAGTTAAGAGTTTTTACAGTGACCTTACACTTCTGCCAAGACAAACAATGAAAACAAATAGAAAAAGAAAAAAAAAAACCCACACCATGGTCAATATTATTGTCCTTTAACATAAAAAGTTTTCTGTATGAAATGCTTCTGCAATGCCAAATTCAACACATTTGGAAGAAGAAAGGCAGCACACGAAAAAGCGTGGTCAAGACATTACTTTTAACTAATCTAAGATCACTTTCCTAAAAATAAAAAAACCCATCATCATCTGTACTTTGAAGTCCCACAGATATAAATACACTGTAAGCATTAGTAATCCATTTGTTTCACTCCTTACCTTACTTCACATTCATAAAGTCCAGAATCTTCAAGTATTGCAGGAATAAACCAAAGCAAGCCTTTCCTCTGATGGATCCTGGCGTGTCTCTCTGTGGTTATCGGTATATTACTACCATTTTTATACCAAGTCAGATTGTAATCGGAGTGAAGCATTGGCAATGTAATTACTGGGCAACTGATAGCTGTAGGTTCTCCAACACGAACAAAGTAATTACAGATAACACATTCTTCTATTAAAAAAAAAAAAAAAGAAGAGTGAGAGAGAGACAAAGAAAACTTACTAATGTATTTAATCTGTATATTTTTAAGAAGTATTAATATCCATATACCCATTTCAATTTAAAATAATTAATTTTTCCATAATTATTTACCATTAAAACATTGGAAGACTACTGTTTTTATCTCTTCAGTACCTTCTGGTTGAGCAAGCACATACTGTACAAAGCTTAGGTCAAAATTTCTCTCAGTTACCATAGTCAGCAAGTCACAAAGCAAACCATGATATATGAAGACATGTGGCATTTGCCAGGCAATACAAGCTTCACATCTTCCACATCCTTCCTATTTCAGCACGATAGCACTTGTGTAGAATTACCAGACTCTTAATAGATACCGTCTACAAAAGACACAGTGCAAACGGTAGCAGCATGGAACTCTACACACTACTCTGGCCATTATGACTGTAAAGCCAAAAACAAATAAGTGGGGGGGGGGGGGGGAGGAAGGAGAAAAAAAAAGCCTGACCTGAAGCACATGACTATATGGAATTAGATCAAGATCTCCACATAAATAAAATAAAGTCTGTGAACCAACACGTAGTACAAACTAAATTTGAAGAGATGAGGTTTTTAGATTAGGGAATCTTGACTACAATATATTATTTCCTTACTGTATTTGCAGTTTCTCTCATCTCTGTCCAGAGCACCATCCTTTATAATTACAGCTATGTAACAAGTTGACATTACACAATCATGTGTCTTAATAAGAAGTTTCTAAAAATCAGTTTAAAAATACAATACAGGAGGAAAGAACAACAAATACTGCAAGAAGTCATCAAGAAGTCTGTATGCTTAATTTTTTTAGAAAATACCCATTTCTCACAGTCAACCAGTTGGCCATGAAGCACATTTTAAAAGCTTCTGAATATCTGCATATATATGCAACATTGAATTCCTACGGGAAAAAAAAACAACAACAAAAAAAAAACCACTGGCAATTTATTTTGCAAATCTTGCTGAATGATGATGATGTAAATCCAAAACTCATCTGATGATTTTTTTAAAAAAAAGTCTTCAGTAATTTTCCTACCTTAGCACCATCTTGCCACCTAATTCAAATAGTTTCCTAGAGAGCTATTTCCCTTAATATTAACCTGCTTATGCCAAGAACAGCAAGATAAACACCATTAATTTATGTAGCCTAAACTCTACTGAGAACTTAGATCTATCATTAAAATATTATAATAGTAATAGCAAATTACTAATTAATTGACCTCTACCAGTCTGTTCTCAGGGCAGGAGATACAGCACAACTCTTAAAGAAGGCATTTAAAAGCTAAATTGAATTCAAGGAAGTTAGTCTTTTCACACTTTCTTTAAAGGAATTAGGGAGAGGCTGCTCAAAGCCTCAGTACTCTAAATTTATGCCAGCCTGTCCTAACCACCCCCAGCACAACTCCAATCCAAGAAGAAACATTTGGAATATTTTCAGTATGCTAAAACAAAAACAAATACTAAATACAGTATTTTCCCTCAGTAACTCTCCTCTACCACACATAGTCAACTTGTGTCTTTTAGGTTTTCTTTTTAAAATAGTAATTTCAAAAACACATCTAACTTACCAGCACTGAACAAAGGTATGACTAGAATTAGATGACCAATAAGCAAAAATGTAGATGTCATCTTATGCTGTAAGGCAAAATTATTTTCCATTAGTATGGTGAGAGCGTTCCAAGCTGCTCTGTCATCTGCCCCCCACATTACTCCTTAAAAATTGAGGACAAGCATTAGTCATATTGGGGAGGTTAAAATGGGTTTGGCAGTTTAACCCCAGCCTTGGAAAATTTCAGCTGCTGTAATAGTTGGTGCCTGCAAAAGGCTGCTGAGTTTCCAGCTTTACACTACAGCTTCCAATTTTCTACTGGAAAAACTCTTGTATAAATGTGCATTTTTCATTTGCCAGCAGGTTAAAGCCCCCCAGAAACATTTCACATGAATGAAATTATACTTGCATACAGCAATATTAATGTATGATTTAGATAACAAGATTAACTAAGCACTTCCTCTCTCCACACATTCACAAAAGACACAGCTGCAGAGATACATAAGGTTTCATTCTTCAAACTGTGCTTGTACAGTTGCTGCAGCACTACTTTTGACAGTAAATGAACTTGTAGTCCTTTGCTGGAAAACAAACACACTGTAACTCCAAGGCAAGCAAAAACTTAAATTTGTGTCTAAGGGTGACAACGTTACCAAATGTGTAAACTGTGGCTAACATGAATTGCTGTGGTTACTAAAAACAGCAAAACCTTCAAGACATCTCAGGTCTCTGCAACTTCCCCTAACAGTGGCAAGACTGAATAGAAACCACTGCCCTTATATCCTAGAACTGGCTTCCACGAAACCTTTGTATCTTAACCAAGTTCCCTCTTTGCTTTTTTCCTTTGCAAATGACAGAGACCTTCACAAAACATCTACTGACAGACAGCTTGAAAACAATTAACCCCTTTCATTTCTGACACAGCTTTCTGCAGGTTAAGATCTGCTTATAGCGGTTGTGCCTTTTCTACATGACTACACTGCACACTGCTCCCTCTAGCATTAAAATAATCTGGTTTCCCATGTAACAGATATTGCAAACTGTAATGAACACAGGTGCCAGTCTTCTACTCAGCTAGAACTGGCTTGGAAGAAGAGAAGACATTCTCTGAAAAATACACACTGCCCTGAATTACTTTTATACCCACTGTAGTTCATCATAGCAGCAAATAAGCCATGCTAGCTATTTCTTTCAGAACATTTCACATACAGAGGTGCTGAGGCAGTGGGATAGGACACATGGAGCAGAGTGCAACACTGGAATATAACTGCTTCCAAGTATTTACTTGTTTTGGACTGAAAAAGCACTCATACCATAGCCTTTATTTAGTTGCCTTGTATGTGGTTTTCCTGTAACTTGTCAAAGAGCTGATCATAATTCTTGCAGCTTTGGTTTACCTGTAAAAATGAGAAGGGAAAAAAGGGACTGTATGAAACACATGATTTGGACAACAGTATGCACATACAGAGCCACTCCTTTTCTACAGACATCCTAAATATAAAAGCAACTACTTCATTGTATCTGCAGTGGAGACACAAAAAAGCACCAACAAAACCCGCAGTAAAGATTAACCAAAAATTCTATGAAGGACGTCTGGAGAATATTTTTTCCACCAAAAAAGTGAAGATGACATTACACATAAGTCAACGTGAGCAACAAAACCAGACATAACCAGCCACTGTTTAAGACTAACTTGACCACTAAAAGGAAATGATGCCTAAATTTAGGGTATGAATAACCAAGTTACTATTACTCTGTGCTACAGATTGAGTCTTTAAAGTAGCTCCATTCTTTACACACTCCCTCCCCCCCAGTTCAAATATTGCAAAAGTAAATCTTTGAAATTCTGAAAAGAAGCAAAGACGACTACAGTTTTTGTAGTTGAAATACCAAATAGTATGCAGAGCTATTCTATTCTGGCTAGCATGCTTTCAAGTGAACCATGGTTCACAACAGGTTCTTACAAACATTCCTTCTCAAGCAGATTATACAGTGAAACATTATCTAAAACCACTGATGTGAAATAGCAAACTTTGTTTGAAGAAAACAGTCGTTTGTTCACATACCTATTGATTAACCCTGTAAAGTCTTCTAACTCTGTCTCAGCAATAAGCGATGCTGCTGTGATAGGGCTGCAGAAACTCAGTCTCATTTACGTAGAGAGAGCACCAGCTTTACTACCTGCCTACTTAGTTTGAAGCACTCTTTCAGTTTAAGACTTGCTGAGCTCAAAGGAAACATGTACGCATAGTCTTTGAGAAAAAAGGAGAAAAAAACCAACACCCACTCATCCACCAATCACGTTTGTGGTTTGATCTACTAAAAAAGATAAGTTCTGATTTCCGAGTTACTTTTCTATCTTCTCATAGATGACATAAAACTTATTACTTCTCTTTCAATTTTCTAAAATTTCCAAATAAAACAGAAAATATGTGGACCTAACATAGGATACTGACTTATTGTTTTTACAGGACATCTCTCTTCACAGAGCCTCCCTTTTACTTGCCTCAGGCATAATGCCAACTCTAAATGCAGTAAGAACAGCTTTTAAAGACATTGGGCTCTCAAGTCTTGCTAAGCATGTAGCAAGATTAGTATAATTGTCCAGCAGGAAGCTTTTCAAAAGGCATAACTGTATACTCTTTATTTTCCAAATTTTAAGAAGATTTTCTTCCAAAGGCCAATACAATGACAGAACATTCAAGACAGCTTAGGAAGCATCTAACTCCTACAGTTATTAGCACTTTGCTATTACTTTAAGTGCCTTTCAGTATTGATAACTACCTACAAGGATTTGTTACTGCCAGGGGGACTCCCATTCTATAAGTCATAAAGAAAAAAGACAGAAATTGTGATTTAAAGCAATTGATCAGCATCTCAGCAGACAGCATAACAGCCTGAAGGTATAAAATGCCTCAATTTTGCACCATATCTAAGTGAGTGAACTTTCTGAATAAAGCTTTTATTAAAGTTTAATTGAAACAGTAGTGAGAAGGGAGAAAACAAACATTAACCAATAAAACCTACGTGTTTGCTCCAAAGTACAGCCACCAAGACAAGATTAAACCCCTTACAAAAATTCATATAGATCACACATTATTCTTTGGCTGTTTTCTCCTGTCAGTTTGTGCCTTGCTAAGCAAAGCAAGACAGATTCTGCTTAATATACAAGCAGAATGTAGCTGATCATTTTACAGGGGCATGCAGAATCACAGAATGGCCAGGGTTGGAAGGGACCTCAAGGATCATCAAGCTCCAACCCCCCTGCCACATGCAGGGCCACCGACCTCCCCATTTAATGCCAGACCAGGCAGCCCAGGGCCCCCATCCAACCTGACCTTGAACACTTGCAGGGACGGGGCATCCACAGCCTCTCTGGGCAGCCTGTTCCAGCACCTCACCCCTCTCTCTGTAAAGAATTTCCCCCTGACATCCAACCTAAATCTTCCCTCCCTCAACTTAAAACCATTTCCCCTCATCCTGAACAGTCACACAGAAAGATGCACAAGCACCTCTGAAAGAAGGCCTGGCTGGCCGCTGTGGTAGTCTGACTCTTTATAGTGATGACCACAAATGTTAGCCTCTCACTGCCTCCTTTTCAGACAATTATGCAAGTTACAATACTACAGAAAACCCATGCCTATAGGTATAAAACTATTACTCAACAGACTTTGTTTAATTCAAATGAAGTCACCCCAATCAAAGAATGCCCAAAAAGTAGTTTGCAGAGTACATCCCTATAAGCCAACTTCCTGTTCAGCTCTGAGAAAAGCACTAGCTACTGTACATCTAGATTCTAAAGATGTCCATTCACATACTGCTTCACCTTTCACCACAACACGGGAAGTGAGAGAATGAGGGAAAAAAGAAAAGATGGATATCTGTAGATGTACGGAACTAGCCATCAGTGGATCTGAGCACAACCAAAAGATGCTTATGCATAGATTTCCACTGCACATTAAGCTAGAGTCGATGAGAGCAACCTCACCTTGAAGAGATCTTATCAGTATTCAAATAAATTGAAAACAATACCTCCTTTCAGCATCAAGTTGAAGGAGCTCATTTTGCAGTCACAGCTTCTAACAGTTTTCTGTATCATTTCAGCTCCTGTCAATATAAAGCAATGTGAAAATATTTAAATCCAGAGTAAATTATGACCTTTTCACTGTAGCTTTCAGAGAAAGTTACGAGCTATTTAAGTGGTCCAGGAGGGCTCATAGAGATAAAAACATAAATATAGAAGGTAAGAATGCAGAATAATATAAAAATTAATGCGTTATTCTCAGGGGGAAAAAAATAAAGTTTATTTAAAAAGTAACTGAAGTAATTTTTAGGGATTGACTTAAAATTATCTAAATTAGGAATCCCATTATAAAACAATTTTTGTGCAAAGCCTTATGTCAATTCTGCAGTTTTTAATGCATTCTGATTTCACAATTGCTACGAAAGAAGAGTGTCCATTTAGCAACTCTAAGTTGCTTTGGAGAGTCTAAGCACGTACAAGTGGTCCAAGTCAAACAAGCCTGAAGTTACCAAGCTCAAGAAGAACAAAGCCAACAGACAGCACTTTCCAGAAGTCCTTGAAATTCCCCAAAGTCAAAGAGCTGTTTCTGGAAAGAGCCATAAACATTTCTTCAACTCAAAAGCTGACAACTGCTCATTCAGCCCTACCAAGCTGTGACTGCAGACAGAACGGTCTGGGGCCGAGAAGCAGCTGCTCTCGGGCTCTGCTGCAGAGTCCTGCAGGCTGCTCTGCCAGGGCACCGCTTTCACCCACCAAAGCGTGAAGGAGGCAAGAAGCTCTCGATTTAACAGTAATAACAAGTTATAAAAGCCACCGCTTGATCACAGTTATGCAATGAGCCGTTTCTGCAGTGTTTTACCACGTCAAGATTTGCACCAAGCTTTGTCCCGCTTCCTGCTCTAAGAACTTTTTTAAAAGAAGCGTGGCTGAGCCGCGAGACCCCACACTTTTCCCCTATATGCCGCACTTTCTACCCGCGTTTGTATAGTCCCGTACTTATTGAAGAAACCAGAGGAAAATAACTCGTAAGAAAGCGTCACAAAACCTAGAAAACCAGCGGACGCGCAGAGATTTTGTGCGACCGGTCAAACGCAGCTCAGCCGAGCCCACAGCGCTCCTGAAAGCAGCACAAAGCTCTCCTGGAGGGCACCCAGCGCTCAGCCTATCTACCGAGGTGCCGCGGGAACAGCCCGCCCCGCCTCCAGCCCACGCCGCACAACGCGGGGCGCGCGGGAGACCCTCGGGAAGGAAAGGCTTCCCCTGCCCACGCAGCCCTCCGTGGCGGCGCCGCAAACGGCCGTAACCCCGGGGAGCCCGCGGCACCGCATCCAACCCCCCCATACGCCGCAGCCCTTCCTCACCTCCATCCGAGCCCCGAGCCCCCGCGGTCGCCCGGCCCCTGCGCACCGCGAGCGGGCAGCAGCCCCCGCGGTCGCCCCGCCCGGCTGAGCACCGGAGCTTCGCTCCGCCCAGAGGCCGCCTCTCGACCGGCGGAGCCCTGCGGCGGGTGCGGGACCGGCGGGCTGCGGAGCTGAGTGGCTTTGCCGGCGCGGCTCCGCCAGGCCTGGAGGGGTTGGCTTCGGCTCTGAGCGTTTTCCCTCGGGCTGCCCTCAGGGCTTCTGGCAAGCCGCGATCAGGAAGATCTCGTTAAGGCTTCTGACCTGCTCCAGTCGCCGGTCCAGCTGCCCAGCTGCGCCGTGTGCACGGTGAAAAGGGCGCGACACACCTGAGTGCACAGATTTCTGCTTGGGATTGATTCCTCAGGGAATGAGCGCTCTGTGCAACACCACTGTCTTAAACCGTGGTGACCTGATGCAGCTCAGCTTTGCTATTCAGAGCCTTGTTTGCTTTCCGTCTGACAAGTCATCTCATTTGACCACCCGTCTCTGCCGCTGTGTTGGGGTGTCGTCTTCTCCAGTTCAAACAATAGTTTCTTCCTTCTGGATTTAGGTGGTAACTTTACACTGTTCTCATTCGTTGGTTTGATGCTGACATTAAGCGTATTCAAACATTTTAAAAAACATAAATTTTTCCAGAGAAGGAGAAGTTTCTCAGCAATTTCTTCCTTGCCCTTACTCTTCAATTCAGTGCCCTCTCCTCCCTGAATTTGCTTTTGCCTCCTTCATTTTGATTCCAACTCTTGCTCACTCCTCAAAGACATGCCTGGTGGGTACTTCAAGTGGTTGACTATTCCCACCTCTACTTTTATTCAAACCTTCTGAAGATCCATAGGCATTAACTACATTTACATTCCAGATGATGTATGCATACTTTTTCATATGAATTATAAACAGACAATGTAAGAAGAAGCTTCCCTTTGGGATCTGAACAATTCCCAAACCACTGTGAAGAGATTGTCAGCAACTTGTTAAGGGTTTAGAAAAAATGTGGAAGGAATGTTTTTCCTTGTTAAACAGAAGAGCATGTACTCCTTCCCAGACTTAGAGACTATCGTTACTATTTCCATAGGGGGAAGTTTGGTCCTTTTTTGGTAGAGGTGCTAGATTGCTTCTCTCTTGGTTTCGTTAACACTAATTAGAGAAAAGAAGGGATTCTCCTACTGGGCTTCTTCCATGTTAACAATTGGGATGAAGAGCTTCCTTGATCC
>JAPSGF010000027.1:6069494-6177530 GCA_035772895.1 Perdix hodgsoniae | reverse complement strand
TCACAGTTTTTGAGTGAAGGGTTGTGTTAAGGTGACTGGCTAACACTGGAACACTCCGTTTCAGCAGTCCTCAGAACTGAGATATTGGAGTGCTGTAAGTGTTTATTTGCACAATAATTAAAGCAACTCTTCCTATTAAGCTGCACACACTAGTTTGAAAGTTGATGACAGGTGGGGTTCCAGAGAAGGAAATCTACCCTAATAGTTGGCAATAACAAGGAAAGCATGGAAATAGGGAGCATGTTAGGAGCCTACCTTTTCAAGGAAGGATAACACCTACCTGAAATATATTGGAAAATATAGTTTCCATAACTGTGATATATCTGCTACAACCATACTTTTGAAGTAAAAACTCAGAGAAGGGTGACATCCGTTCTAGAGAAACTAATCATGAGGAACCAAAAGTACAATTTTAAAAGTACACACGCAAGCGCAAGCGCTGCCAGATTTGTGACTCAGTGGCAAATTATGCATCATTCTCAGAGCAGAGAGAATGTTTCCTAGGATTTCTTAAGAGTGTTTTACATGGATTAATCGTGAAACATCTAGTAGGACTTCAGTTAAAGAAGAATAATTTTGCTCATGTCTGTTCTCATTCCACCATAGAACTGTTTTCCCTAATGAGTTGAGCAACCCCATCTGCTACTCCAATTATACATTCAATGTGTGAATGTAGCTGGGTACTGAGCTTACCTATGTTTGGGGAAAGCCTATTGTTGCTTCCAACTGCAGGCCTCTGGGGCATGTTTCAGGGCTCAGACCTCTGAGCAGATGGCAGTTTGCTGCTAGTAAGGCTGTGTAATTTGGAAGTCAGTCAGCATCAAGGAAGTAGCTGGAGACTTGTGTCCTTCAGTATGCTGGAGTTGATGACCAAGGTGAACTTCAGAGCAATGCAGTAACTCATTCTGCTGACCCTGAAAGTTGTGACACTTGACACATCCATCACTATCACGCATCTATAGATGAACACACCTGTTTCAACAACATCAGAGCTTGTGTCTACCAGGATTCTCAAGCCCAAGAATTTATAGAGTTATATAATTGTTTGGATTGGAAGAGAACTTAAAGACCACCCCACACCCCGATATGGGCAGAGACACCTTCCACCAGACCAGATTACCCAAAACCCCATCCAATCTGGCTTTTGAAGGCCTCTGGGGACAGGGCATCCACAGCTTCTTTGTGCAGTCTGCTCCACCAGCCACATAGTAAAGAATTTCTTCCTAATAGTTGATCTAAATTTTCTCTCTTTCAGTCAAAATCAAAAAGTCCCTTTCCATCTTTCCCATAGGCCATAGATACTGGAAGTCTCTTTAGAGCCTCCTCTAGGCTAAATAAATAATCCCAACCTTCTCAGCCTGTCTTCGTAGTGCTTCCGCCCTCTGAACATCATAGAATCAGAGAATCACCACGATTAGAAAAGATCTCTCACCACAAATACTTCTGCACTAAACCATGTCCCTCAGTGCAACATCTAAATGCTTCTTGAACATTTCCAGGGATGTAACTCAACCACTTTCCTGAACAGCCCATTCCCCTCCTCTGGACCTGCTCTGAACAATTTCTCATTTTTCAGTGATAAAGACATATCACTGTGGATTTATTTACAGTGACAGGATACTTCTATCTTTTCTGTGACTGTTTTCTCTGCTTCCTGAGATAAATGCTGACATTTGTTGGGGATTTTTCATGTTTTGCCTTAAGCATGCACAAGTTCTATAGCCTTATTCGTTCCTAAATGTCACTCAGTGTATACAATTTAACACGACAATGTTTAACCCACCACAACTAGGAGGTCCTCCAAATCCCTGCTTTTTTGACTTTACCATTTGCTACTTAAGTAAATCAGCAGTGCTTGTATTACTAACATTCCCTCGGTAGTTCTGGTATGAAATGAAGTCAGATACCAGAATGACTTGCAGAGTTATTACTGATATCCTTAGGACTTCTTTGAGGTAGAGACAGTATGCTGGCGCACAAAAAAATCATCAAAGCCAAAGAAAGTGATGGCTTCATTAGCCAACAGATGAATCTGTGAAATGAAAATCAGGTTTTGCAAGTTTATATCTCTTGATTGATGCACAGCCACCTCAGGATGTTATCCTGCTTTGTGGGTTAGAGCTCTTGGAGTCAGCAAAAGTACAGTTGAAATGACTGTAAGTAATTTGCTATGAAGTCTTTTAGATGGATGCAGCAATTTAACCTTCATATCCAGCTATTGCTTGAAGTATCTTCAGCTGCAGTGACTAAAATCTGTCTGCTGTTATGAAGTAGCCCTCTAACTTCACAGAATCACTGAATCACTGAATGGTTTGGGTTGGAAAGTGACCTCAAAGCCCACCCAGCCCCAATCCCTGCCATGGGCAGGGCTGCCCCCCACCAGCTCAGGCTGCCCAGGGCCCCATCCAACCTGGCCTTGAGTGCCTCCAGGGATGGGGCACCACAGCTTCTCTGGGCAGCTGTGCCAGCGCCTCACCAAGCTCTGAGTGAAGAACTTCCTCCTAATATCTAACCTAAAATTCTCCTCTTTTAATTTAAAGCAATTCCTCTTATTTCTATCAGACTGTGTAAAAAATTGCTTCTGCATTTGGAATTTCCTATTTACAATGGGCATTCAAAAATTGCTCTTAAAAACCATGTGGTAAAGGACAACATGTTGAAAAGGAACCTGGAATGGCGAGCAGAGGGATCCTCAATTTGGTCTTCTCACCCAGCCAGAAAGAGGCAGCACACAACAGAGTTTGCACTAAGCAAAAAAAGGCTGCATGCCCATAATCGGATTATTTAGTCCCTTGCTAGAAAACCATTAAAATTATGTGAACAAAAGCAACAAGTGAACTAGAGTGACAAGTTCCTCTAAATTGCAGGGAGAATGAAAAAAAAAAGATGCACACAATTATAGCAGATTCTGAAATATGATACTTGAATCTCTGGAAGCAGCAACTTGTTGTGGATTGAGTTATGAAAATCATACCTCTCTCCCAGTAGACACTAAAAATTATTGGTAATTTCTAGATAGATTAGAAAGAAGGATGTGTTGCTGCAGAAGCAGGTAGAAATGACAGTATCGTTTTCTCCTACCACCCATGAAAGCTGTGGCCTTGGAACAGCAATGAGACACTGCAAAAGAATACTGATCTATTTTTGCCTGAGCTCTGACATTTCTTGCTGGGAAAAAAAAAAAAAAAAAAGAAGAAGAAGAAGGAAAGAAAAG
Organism: Perdix hodgsoniae; assembly: GCA_035772895.1. Taxonomy (NCBI): domain Eukaryota; kingdom Metazoa; phylum Chordata; class Aves; order Galliformes; family Phasianidae; genus Perdix; species Perdix hodgsoniae. Next base: position 6,174,316 of record JAPSGF010000027.1, on the reverse strand, counting down.
CCAGAAAAACAAAGTTGGAGCTGTGTGGAAGATAATGTTCACGAGAAAATAGGTGAAAAAATACTGTACAGCAATTTATTTCTCATGACTGGAGAATGAACCCTTTGCCTTAGGAGTATAATTTACTGTATTTCATAGGGCTGAATTCTAACTGGCTGACCATAAATCGCTATGCTAAATGCAGCCTTGAATGCTTCCAGACACTCAGCAGGATACTTGCCTTCTTTTTTATTTTTGCTAAGCAGCCAATTTTCTGTCTTTTCTATGCATTTCCAGATGTTCTGTGATAGCACTGTCATTGAGTTATTTCAAAATCTTCCTTTTTTTTTTTTGTTTTGTTTTGTTTTGTCACCTTTTCAATTGTAGTTTAACCCTAGTGTGGAGCTCAGCACCATACAGATGCTCTTTAATGGGTGGGATGGGGGAGAGAATCAGAAAGGTGAAAATGTGAGAAATCATGAGCTGAGGTAAGGACAGGTAATGCCCAAGTTGCTGCGCAAGGAAAACAAAGTTTTTAATCGATTAGTCTATGGAAGCTTTATGTACAGACTGAATAGGGACCCAGTGCTAGCCTAATTGCAGGGAACCCTTAGGAGAAGATCAAATAATCTAGAGTGGTGAATGCAGCTGGAATTACAACATACTCCTTCACTTAAAAATGTGGTACTTTCAGGCTGCCTGGGAAGAATAGCTCAGAAGTTAGGCTTATTGTTAAATTTGTACTTCTATCCCAATAACATCTGTCCACTATTCTTTAGTACTTACTCTGAAATCCAAAATGTAGTAATTGACATAGAGGTTTTTTCTTTCTAGACTACACTATCTACTACTCACTCTACCATAAACCCAAATTGCAAAAAGAGGAGCCAAGGGCAAAGGTGAAGGACAAGAATCAGATAAGAAGTGAAACTAGATTTCAGTCATTTAATTAGTAGTACACGTGGAAAGAAATTAACATGAACACTTTTGTAGTATAAGACCACTATGGTAGCGTGGTGCCGTAGCTTATAATAATGGCTATAGTTAAAACTGTTTCACCACCAAAGCAGACAGATTTAAAACTTATGAGGCACAGTTTAACTGTAGTTCCCATACATAAACAAAGCTTAACTACGGCGGGGCCCTCCCTGCAGCATCCCTGCCATTCATTGTAGCGCATCAGTCGGGGCACACCCATTGCCAGCAGACTTTTAGTCATCAGCAGCATTCATAACACACAATGCTACCGGCTGGTTTTGCTTCTTCCCTTTTCCTTCCACGTGTCTGTCAAATACAAACATTAGCTCAGACCCTGTAAGAGTAACCTTGCTATTCTCTCTCACTTCTTTCTCACCTTAGCACAAGGAAACAGACTCATTGAAGAATAAGTTTCTCCTAAATCCTGTCTCTATCTTACAACACTCAGCAGAAATTAAAAACAATTTTCTCACTATCGAGGTATCAGTGTTCCACTACCACACCCTTCTAACTTTGTTTTTCATTCTTCTTATTTCCCAGCAGTGCATACAATACTCGTTCTTATCACCTCCCTTTCAGGGCCAGCTCCTCAGGACTTTTGGTCCCTACGTCCCTCAGCCTTTCACAATTTGCAACTTGAGTAATAAGGTTAGAGCTCATCTCCAGCTGGAATCACCAAGAGACACTTGAAAATGAGACAAACTGCACTCCAATCACCAGGCATGAAGCCAAGTGAGTAGCTGAGCCATAGACATCTACTTGTGCCCCGGATGTCTACATTAGAGGAGTTAATTCCACTCAGACTTGTCTGAACAGGTTACAGCATCTGTGATACATTTTTGTGCATTTAAAATTAATTTTATTGTTATTTCTGTTACTGAAGAGAACATTTTGCAGAAGAGAAAGAAGACAATTTCTTTCATGAGCTGCACTTCAATTTGAACTAGAAATTTCTTCTTGCTTCCAGTAGTACCTGCAGCAGACTTTTTGCTCCCCTCTGAAACTCAACATTTCAAGGAGAGCTGGCATACTCCGCAGCCAAAAGAAAGTAATCATGTGGAATATACAAGTAGTTTATGAGATGGTTTTGTGTCAGTGAAACATTTAAAAATGAGTTGGCAAAAGAAAATAGTGGTGTTAAGCATTCCCAGCTCCCACTAGCATTATTCTTTCTCCCTTAGAGACATTCACTGTGTGTACATAGATATAAAAATCAGCTGGACTATAGCCATTCATTGGCACTTTGGAAATGGAAGGGGAAAAGAAATGCTGTTTTCAACAGTCACAGAGCCACGGAGAGCTCTTGTGCTGAATTTAATTAAAATTTAATATTTTTTCTATGTTCAAGGGCTACCCTGGTGTAGGAGTAGAAATAATCATATTCATAGTCATAGGTGACCTGGGTTGAAAAGGACCACAGTGATCATCTAGTTTCCATCACCTTGTTATGTGCAGGGTCGCCAACCACCAGCCCAGGCTGCCCAGAGCCACATCCAGCCTGGCCTTGAATGCCTCCAGGAATGGGGCATCCACAACCTCCTTGGGCAACCTGTTCCAGTGTGTCACCACCCTCTGTGTGAAAAACTTCCTCCTAATATCTGACCTAAACTTCCCCTGCCTCAGTTTAAAACCATTCTCCCCTGTACTATCACTATCCACCTCGTAAGCAGACCCCTATACACTCCTTTCAAATATTGGAAGGCCACAATGAGGTCACCTCCAAGCTTACTCTTCTCCAAGCTAAATAGTGCCTCAGTAGTTGCCTCTGTTCCCATGGTCCTTGCTTTCTTGTGTTAGCAGCTGATATGCAAGCAATAGTAGAATACTGCTGCTATGTTCACTGAATTATTGGGCTATGGTTTATATTTTGCCTGTGCCACTGTAATCATAACCAGCTCTTCACCCACAATAAATAAACAGCAGATGGCACAGTAAGCTGCCATGCCCCAATACAAATTTTGTTTATTTTGACACACTTTGAAATCAATTTCTTGTGTGAATTTCCATGTGTCCCTACCTCTGTCTTTTCTCTAGACTGCACGTGAGTTCTCTGTGTCTGCAGAGATGGATACGCAGCCTGACCCTCAGAAATTCCATTCTGTTGTGTGGTGAAGTAGAGCAAGGATAGAAGCACAAAAAATGTAAAAGATGCTTAGTCTGCACTAGGGAGATGAAACCATTAAGAGTATTCAAAATTAGATCAGGGAATTGAGTATATGTAATATTACATCTTATGGCTCATGCCAGGGCCATTCTCAAAGCACACAAAACTCTGTAAGACCAAACATAAACAGTACCTTCAGATGTTGTGAGATAAACTCAGAGGAATATCTAGGGGCTGTCCAGACTGACAGAATGATGGACAAATTGAGAGTGTGCTATGATCTTTCCTGATAACTCTCTTTCAGATAGAGGGATCAAAGTTCAGCTTAAGAACATATTTGATACTAAATACTTTCATCCTATCTCTATGGTATCAAGACAATTTACAAGCCATCAAGAAATCAAATACCAAGTTCTTATATTGTTCAAACTTCAGAAGTGAAAGGGGGCCCCTTAATTACACAGGTTGCTGATTCTTCAGCCACTTTTTTTTTCTTTTTTTTTTTTTTCCTTTTTAACTTTTTAAAGGACTTTACCTTAACACATACTATTTATGATGATAATTTTCATGATATTGCATCCTACTCTTGTCCCATAATAGAAAGTACTGGGCAAGGAATTGTAACATACACCTTTACCCAAGAGAGATGGAATGCATTTAAAAGAGAAAGCTGTTAAAAAGAAATGTGTATATAGGAGGACATGGATGATAATAGCGATAAATGAGGACTCTCTGCATGGTCTTTCAAGGGAGACTACACAATCTGTTCCAGATTCCCTGCTCTGAGAGAACCATGTGTTTGTATTTTGATAAATTTATTTATATAGGAAGTATTATTGTACCAGCCTTTGTCTTGGACCTTTGAAACTATCAGAACACAGAGATTTGTGTAAAGAAGAAAAGAGGAAAATTTGAGCAAGACCTGCATTTATTAGAGGCAGTCAGATTCAGCCTTTTGGAAAAGATGGCCCAATGCTGAGTGAATGGTAAGAAAAGAGTTTGTATCAGCAGGGGAAAAGGAGTGGAAGTAAGAAGGATTTAAAGAAAGAAATCCAGTTGGTAAGCTAAAATCACTGACTTACATTTAAACTTGTGGCCAGTTATAGGGATAACATAAGAAGAAAGACAGAAAAGTGAAATGAAATGCCATTATAAAGTAAATCAAGTATGTGCATGTAAGAAGAAGAAAAAAAAAAGTTTACTTGCGATTCCCAGCAAAAGATCAGCTGTAGGATTTAAGATGTTTATGACATATTTGAAATGGAATCTGTATACAAATGTGTAATTCCAGTGTCTAGTGGCTACTGTGACATGAGGGTGGAGAGATCCAAACAGTAACCACAGCTTTGACTCACAAGTTCACCATGATTTTATGTAGAAGTGGAGCTAGAGAATGAGATACATGTTATCGAGCTTTGTTATTTTTCCCACTCCTTATTTAATTTGAAGTAACTGAGTTGCATGTATTTGGAGAACAGGATATTATTTTTATACGTGAAGCAGACATCTTGAGTGTCAGTTTGAGTACTGTGTGCAGTTTTCTGTGTCACAGTACAAAAAGGACCTAAAACTATTAGAGGGCATCCAAATGAGTGCTACAAAAATGGGGAAGACTGTAGGGAGGAAGGCATACGAGGAGCAGCTGAAGTCCCTTGGTTTGTTCAGCCAGAGAAGAGGAGACTGAGGGGGGATCTCACAGTAACCTAAAGCTCCTCATGAGGGTAGCAGTGGGACATCACTTGCTTCCTCTCTCTGATGTCCAGCGATAGAACCTGAGAGAACATAAAGAAGACTGACTGGGGAGGTTCAGATTGGGTACAAGAAAACAGTCTTCACTAAGAGGGTGGTCAGACACTGAAACAGGCTTGCCAGGGCAGTAGTCATGGCATCGAGCTTACTAGATTTAAGAAACACTTGGACACTGCCCTCAGACATACTGTCTTATCTTTTGGTGATCCTGTGTGGAGTCAGGAGTTGGGCTCTATGATGCAGGGATCTGGAGCACAAGTCTTATGAGGAGTGGCAGAGGGGACTGGGATTGTTCAAACTGGAGAAGAAGAGGCTCAGGGGAGAACTTTTCACTCTCTACGATGACCTGAAAGGAGGTTGTGGTGAGGTGGGAGCTGGCCTCTTCTCCCATGAAACTAGTGAGGGGATGAGAAGTAATGGCCTTAAGTTGTACCAGGAGAGGTTCGGATTGGATATTAGGAAAAAATTCTTCTCAGAAAGTGTGGTGCGCTAACAGAACAGGCTGCCCAGGGAGTCACTGTCTCTGGAGGTGCTTAAGGGAAGTCTCTGTAGTTTACAGGCTGGTTCAGCCCAGTTCCATGATTCATGGGGTGGGGGAACACATGGAACCTTGTCCCAGGAAAGGGGGAAGGGGGAAAAGGAAGAAGGGTGGGGAAATGGGCCTAAAAACAAAACAGTGGCAACAATCTGAGGAGGAAAGTTAATTTACTAAATAAGATATCAGAATGCAAGATAACACAATACAGTATAATTAGAATTGAAGCTAATAGAATCATAGAATCGTAGAATCACAGAATCACAGAATTATCAAGGTTGGAAAAGACCTAAAAGATCATCCAGTCCAACCATCACCAATACTCCCCAGCTAAATCCTATCCCTCAACACAACATCCAAACGTCTCTTGAACACCTCCATGTTCGGTGACTCCACCACCTCCCTGGGCAGTGCATTCCAGTGCCTGACCACCCTTTCCGAGAAGTAATATTTCCTAATGTCCAGCCTGAATCTCCCCTGGCGCAGTTTGAAACCATTGCCTCTAGTTCTATCACTGTCTACACGAGAGAAAAGGCCGACCCCTAGCTCACCACAACCTCCCTTCAGGAAGTTATAGAGAGCTATAAGGTCTCCCCTGAGCCTTCTCTTCTCCAGGCTGAATCATATATTCATAGAATGGCCTGGTTTGAAAAGGACCTCAAAGATCACCTAGTTTCAAACCCCCTGCCACGGGCAGAGCTGCCAACCACTAAACCAGGATGCCCAGAACCAAATAAATCAAATAAAATGAGAGAGAGTTAAAAAGAGAAAAAAACAAAGGCTTTACTCTAATGCCAAAGGCAAGATGGCTAGGGAGCACACATGCTGCAGAGATGAGAAGAAAGGGAAAAGGGGATGTCTTGTGACAAGCAAACAGTTTTATCTTTCCCTCTGAATGGAAAACAGAAATAAAAAATCCTCTGGGGTATGTGTTTCTTCTTTTCTTCTGAGAACCAGGTACCCAGAAATATAAGCAATCCACAGAACTGGAGCATTAAGTCTTTAATTCCCAGTGCAGTACATGATGTTATGATGTGGAATACCAATAACAAAAATCATAAAACCATGAAATGAAGTTTAGTGGACAACATTGATGGTAGGTGGATGGTTGGACTATAGGATCTTAGAGGCCTTTTCCAACCTTAATGATTCTATGACTCTATGATTCTTATGGGTCCCTTCCAACTCAGGATATTCTATGATTCTAAGTATCAAAGAGCAGTTAAATATTCAGGGAGATTGAGTAGGAGCAAATATTGAGAAACTCTGCTTTATTTACAGATTCTAAAGGGCATCAAATCAATGATGCAGATTTGTCTGGAGTGTTTTTCATATTTCTTTTTGCAAAGGAAGCTTGGATAAGAAGGTAACCTGGTAGACTATCAGTCAACAGGTTGCTTTCCGTTGCTGAAAAATAATTGCTATCTTTTACTTTCATTATGGAATGAAACTTCTACTGATTATTTCTCTTTTATAAGTAATGACTTCAGAGCCATGTCATTCACCACCAATCATAGAATCATAGAATCATAGAGTCACTCAGGTTGGAACAGGCTTTAAGATCATCAAGTCCAACCGCAGCCTAACCATACTATCCTAACTCTAACAACCTTCCACTAAATCATGTCCCTGTGCACTACATCCAAATGGTTTTTAAACACCATCCAAGGATGATGACTCAACCAATGGCAGCAGCCACAGTATTTCTCCAGTTCAAAGAAGTCATAACAAGATGAGGAAGGTCCAAGTTTTTGACACCAAATAATATAGCAAGTTTAGGAGAACAACAAAATAGAAGGCACAAGCGACTTCAATATTATTTCCTTTGGAACATTTTCTAAAGCTGATAATAATTCACAGTCATAGTGGATATCATTGTAATGTGGATGAAAGAGGATATATAGAATGTCAGGTAGGCACTACCATTTAACCAGTACTTCTTACTCTCTGGACAGATCTCTGGCCTTTTTTTTTTTTTTCTTTTTTTGGAGAACTGGGAAGGTGATAACATGGGAGGCATCGATTTCTTCCCTCCTTAGGTCAAATGGAAGAAGGAGTTCTGAGCTCTGAATTCTCCCAGCCTCCCTTATGCTGCGAGCTGATGAGTGAGTTTCACTTCCTTCTGATTTCATCTTCTTGCTCTTCTTAAGAAGTCTGAATGAGGGAAGAGGAATCAAACCACAATAACGTGCCTTTCTGATTTATTTATTTTTGTTTTCTTAAACAGGACACACTGAGGGTGAAAATTCACATTACGTATAGGCAAGCTGGAGACAATCATTTTTATCTACATGATTCAACAATAAGTGCTGTCCTTACCTCCCCACCCTTCATTTGTGTGGTGTTTGTGCCATGTTACTCAGCAGTATTGCAGCAAATGATCTGAGAATGACTAGATATTGAGGAGAAGGAGCATATAAGGCAAAGGACACAAAGGAGTGCAAGAGAAAGAGCAGACCTAAAGGAAAGATGCCCAAACTATACTTTAGCTGAGCTGTCTCATACATATTCTTGCTGATTAGACTTTCCTCTGTTTTTAGGAAGCAAAGCAGACAGGTTCAGTGAGTTACACAGCTGTTATTTTCCCATGGCACTGCACTTAGTAGAATTAGAACGTAGTAGACTTTGTTTTTTCCTTCTTTGAGAGCACCCTAATGCACGCCCATTATAACAGCTAAAAAGAAAACAGGCCAAAACACACTTCGTTCATAAATTTCTCACATTTATTTTTCATATATTTGAAAGCAGCTTTTCAAACACTTTTCTTTTAATTTAGTGAAAACATGACAAATCTGACCCATACTTTTCTGTTAGCTTGATTGTTTTACTTATCGATGCACACACATGAGTGGTGGGAAGGGGAAGGAGCTTGGTTTGCGTGCTGGGCACCACACGGAGGAGGCCTCATGCCCATCCAGAGGATTCCATGTTGGGCAATTTCCTCCTTTTGACCACAGTGGGAACTTTTCAGAACACGCCAGCCCTAAGGAGTTTGGCATTAGGAAGCCAGAGTACAGCGTAAAAAAAGCTTAATCAAAGCAGAATTGTTTAGCAGCCTCAGTAGTCTGCCCTGAAGGACTTACAGCTTAGGACAGCTTTCAGATGCACCCTAATATCTGAAAGAAATTAGGCAATGGCCCCAGCTGGCCTTGGGTAAAGCAGTCACAAACTGCCTCCTCACCTTCATTACAGTGATATCTACAATGGCGAGGACTTAGAATGTTCTAGGTTTTCTGGAAAGGGACAACATCAACAACTTACAGTGGGAATGTTGCAAAAACATAACACTGCCTTTTTTGTGTCACAGATACTGATCTTCTGGAGCGTAGACAGAAAAAAAGGGCATTCTAAAAGAAAACTATTCAGTGACCCAATCTTGTAATATTTAGCAAATATAAACATGCATGAGATGAAATACATAGCGATTTGGCCAAATCTGCTTAGTGCTTCGCAGAAATAAAGACTCTTTTCCTATTCCTAGCATTACAAGCAGTAGAAGCAGGATTTTTCACAGCCTGATGCATGTCAATTATAACAGCTTAAAAGAAAACTGGCCAAAACACATTTTGTTTACAAATTAGTTGCATATGAAAGATGTATTTTCTGCGTGTTGTCATTGCAGTGGCAAGCAGGAAACCAGTCTTTGGGAAATGTTCTTGAGAAAGCCTGCACTGAAGTAAGCTAGACAGGATAGGCATGGACAGCCAAAGAAAGACAGATTTCCCTCTCATGTTGTTCGCTTTTATTGTAGGGTAGTATAACAAATACAGACAATGTTCAGCTTTCTTTCTATACTGGAGAGTATTATTGGTCCACAGACTTGTCCTGTGTGTTCAGCACTTACAGCCATAAAACAATGCAGAACATTCAGTAAGATCAAAATCTTCAGTCCTGTATATTGCTAAGACTTAAAAGACTCCCCTGAATGCTGTTTTGTGAAGATTTCCATTTTCTATAAAAGCAAGGATTTGATATCATGTAAACAATCTGTCAACACAGAATATTTTATGGACCTTGATTTCAAAGGTTCTAATTTCTCATAGTGACCAAAATAAATGGGCTGAATTAAAGAATCTGGACACGAAAATGGGTAGTCAAACATGATGTCAAAAAGAAGAGGAGAAAAGGTGCATTTGAACCTGTAAAACACTGAGGACATGAGTAGAAAAACACCATGTATGTGTAACTTTCTCAAGTAAACTGAAACATGGAAGAAAATTAAGCAAAAATATATGGAAGAAGTCAAACACAGAGAAAAAGATATCTCTGTAAAAAAAAAACCAACCAAACAAAAAAAAAACAACCTGACATTTCATATGACATCACAAATGAACATATGAAAGATGGAAAAAAAAAAGGGAATTTTGTATTAATATAACAGCAAAAGGGAAATAAATGAGACAAGGAGAAGAGAAGCAGAATAGAAGGAAGATGATAGCTACAGAAGGAGCATTAATTATTCTGGAGAGTTTCAAAGAATTTCTGTAAAGTACACGGGCCATAATTTTCTGAGAAGCCACCAAATGACATCTCTGAAGAGGAAGTGTAACATCTGCCCTTGCGGTTAGCCGACCCAATTAGTGATGGAAGTCAACCTGATTTGGTAAACAGGAGATATTCTTTCATGTATCACAGCCTATCTCAGCATAAATTTTAATACCATAGCCATTGTAATGACATAACTATTTCTTCTTAGATGCTTGATGTGCTTTCTATTGAAAATGGCTTGTTGGGACATTTTTCTTCTACAGTCTGCTCAGCAAACTGGTATATTTACATAAGTGCTTCCTTCACACAATCTTTATCATAAATAACAGTGTACTTTCATTATGTGAAACTCATTATGAGGCCGTGTTTTATGGATTGCCATGCCTTGTATATGTTGAGTAGGTTACCAGTGAATAAGCAGCTGAGTCAATTTCAAACATAAATATTTTTTTACCTTCATTTTACAGAAGGTGGCTGTGAAAAATGGCATCGTTTAGTCTGAACCCAGGAGGAGAGCAAAAGTCCTCACAAAAGACTTCAAAAGCTCTTGCTTTGTATACCAGGGAGCATAAGTTCAAAGTTGCATAATTAAAATGTAAGCTATGACTATGATTTCAATCTAGAAATTTCTTCCAACATTGCAGCAAGCCACATTAGACAATAGTTTTAGCTAATTAAATGAGGTCATTTTTATCCAATATAAAATGCATCTGTTCAGCAGAGAGGGATTTTGTCCAGATTATAACAGGCACTACTGAAATCATGCAACAATATTGTCAGTACTCAGTCAATCTTGGCTAAATTTTGAAACATGTACTTTCTGTCATCATCCTATCTCCAGTGCATCCTATTCCTTCCCCACGTTACATTTTTCCTCTCTCTTTCATACCTTAGAGTTTATTAACCCATGCATAACTTAAAATTTAAAACTATAAATCTCTTAGAAGTTGAAAATGGCCTGTATAAGTGTATCAAATTATGAACAGTAAAATTATTTTCAATTTTCCTCAAATAGCGTTGGATCCAACTCTTGGTCCTCCTTTCCCTCATTTCCAGCTAAGTAAAAAAATATATAACAATAAAGGAATGTGCTGGAGATTCCTGTCTTATCTCCTTAGTTCAAGAATGACATGGAGAAAAGAGAACATGCTGCCAAATCGTCTTCCTCTGTTTTCAAACATTGTATATTTTTACATCTAAACAATAGCTTTTGACTTGAGGGCAGTTACCAAGGTCACTGGCAAATTGTCTGTGGGCTTAAATGTTTCCCAAATTCTCACAATGCTCACACCCCTTGTAGGCATTTCATTAATCTTCTTACAGCTTCAGAATCGGGAAAGTGGCTCAGAGCTCCATGTCACCTTGCGCCCACAGCTCTGAGTTAAATCAAGGGGCTTGCCCCAAAATTGCCATTGAGTGTGATCTCACCTTTCCTTCTTAGTTCAACAACTCTCACATGAGCATCACTTCACCCTTTGCCAGAACCTGCTTCAGACTTTTGAGAAATTGAGGTCACCATTGAAATACCAGGCCTAATTGATGAGAATGTTTCCTCTTCCTAGCAAGTGTTTGTGTGCACACCCAACGAAACTGAGCAAAAATCTCTGCTGTGCCTTCATAGCCCAACACTGGTCAAATTTACCACACCCTTAATTAGGGTGTACCCTAACACAATCATCATGTGATTGCCTTAATGGACTAGATGGTGTCTGAAGGCACCCTACAACTGAACTGTTCTATTAGAATAGTACAGGCAATCCTAGCCTTTATGAATGCTACAAAGAAAGAGTGTGCTTTCCATAAGAGTGACACAGATTGTATATTATGGTAATCCTGGTTGATACTGTTCTTATTAACAGTGTGATGATTGGGGAGTGGTTCTGTTTGCACATAGAACAAATTATTTTTAAGTGCAAAACTTTTTTTTTTTTTTTTTTTTTTTTTTGGCATTCCTACTTGGATATTAAAGTTCTGTCCAACCTAAGGAGAATCACACTGTAGGATTCAAAGCTAGATTCCTCACCCTTTGACATGTTCTTGCCCTGTCCCTTTTCTGCTGTGAGACATTACAACTTTCACAACAAAATTGAAAAGTGCTCTATATACCTCATCCCAGGTTATATCATCACAGATAAATGAATTTGTCCAGGTTTTCTGAAGTCTCTTTCCATACAGATAAATTAATATTTTGCCCTCAAGGATATCCTCAGCTTCACTTTTGAATAGGAAAAATCCCTAAACAGGGCTTGTTCCTGTACCACAGCCAAGTGTTCCCTGAAGAGCACTGGTTGGCATCAGGCAGAAGTGTGCCAGGCAGCATGCAGGTGGAGGAGACACGTGTGGGTGACAATGGTGACTATGAGCCACTTTCCTTCACAAGCATGTACATTTGTAGACTCCCTACCTCAAAAGAGACCTTTGAACACCATCAGGTAGTCTTTTAAAGGGCTTTTATCTCAAGTGCTTCCATACACAAGAGAATAAAAAGAAAGAACAGCTGTGCACTGCATTTTTAAGAAGTTTCTAGTTTTCTTTTTGAAGTTTGTTTTGCTCAAGTCTGAAGGATTTCTGTAGGCTGATCATCTAAAGTAGCTGAAGCTATGTCCATGCCCTTGTAACTATGAACAGCAATAACCCTCTGTGTTGCTACAGAAGAGAAAGTCACAAACAGGAAAACTCAGTGAGTAGCACAAATTAAGATAATAAGCCCCATGTGTTTCTTGAAAAAACCGGGAGTCAGGTCACTCCACAGCCTGTTTAAAAATGGAGCAGGAAGGGAGTTACTTGGATGAATATGAAAATGTTAGGAAGTGATAAAACTCTTGACTTCTTCCTCATCCTTTTCCAAGAGCTTTGTGTGTCTTAAACAAGCACATCAGAGCATGAAAGAGACTTCTTTGTACTGTTCAGGAGCCCTTCCATAAAAGAATTTAGAGAAAAACAATTATAAAATTCACTTCTGCTTAATACAACAGATAATACTTTTACTCTGCATGTGACATTCTATTTCCAAGTGAGCTGATGCCTTCTTCATGACAACTGAAACAAAACAAAGCAAAACCAACAAATCCCTTTCCCAAAGAAACGGAAGCTATCCCCATCTGCTCCCATAGCAGATAGTACACTAGGTTATCATAGAATCACAAGGTTGGAAAGGACCTACAAGACCATCTAGTCCAACTGTCCTCCTATTACCATTGCTACCACAAGCACTAAACCAGATCTCGTAGCTCCTCATCCAGACGCCTCTTGAACACTGCCAGGGACGGCAACTCCACCACCTCCCTGGGCAGCCATTGCAGTGCCTGACCACTCTCTGAGAGAAAAAGTTTTCCATTATGTCTAAGATGTTCCTTATGTATGTTAACAGATTTGAAGAAGATGCCATGTAAAAAACTGCATCTGAGATACTAAGATTTTTTTTTAGCATGAGCATGCAGCAGAAATAACAAACCTGTAACAGAGGTGTTTGAGATACTAGATGTCAAACTTGATTTCCCCAATTAGAGCCCAAAATAGCTCTCTGAAATGAGTCACTAGATTAACCCGACTTACTGTTTGAGATCACTAAGATTAATGGAAATCGGACAACTCTGAATCATCTTAACAGAGGAGGAGTTTGAAAACAGAGTCAAAAAGAATAAATGAATTAGGATCCTCTCTTGTTTTTACTTCAGTGACTGAAACGTTTGCAGTGGTAACCTGAAGGGCTGCATATTAATCAGGTGAGCCATAGGACTGTGATGGTTATAGCACTCCCTCATCTGAGGGAACAATGTCTGCCAGGTCACCATCCCCAGCTATGAATTTGAACTTTTTAGAACTGATTTTAACTGATTAAAAAGAAATTCATATTACTGTAGAACTAATACAAATTACAACACAAATGACCTAATTACAAATTGTGATATGAGTTACTGCTTACACAGAACAAGCTTATGAACTATTTACTCAGCATTTTTCTTGTTGAGTCTAACAATTTGAGTATGTTCACCAGAGTAAGTCTTCTTCACTACCTGTTCCTTGTCAGATGTATGAAAGAAAACTTTTTAAAAATCTTTGCACTGTCAAGTGTTCACTTTCTACCTCCTTTTTTCTACTTTTTTACATCTTTTTTGTCTCTCACTGTAAAAAAAGAAGGCCTATGTGACACTCAATACTTGAAAACTAACTTCCTCTGCAGTTCATTGCCCATGGTAGGCTACCATGAAAATTTGATAAGCATTTGTGTAAAAGTATCTACATCTTTATTTTAGAGAAAACAATATTACAAATGCCACATGAAAAGGTTTGAAGTTACATCACTGGTATTCCCAAGAGAAAATCTCAGGCATGATCAGGCTCAAGCCTCCTAGTACAGAGTATGCGATCTCCATCTGCTTTTGTTTTAGAATCAGGCAAAAAGGATAGCTTGGGATCTTCCTTGTCTAGTAATGCTCCTTTGGAAAGGGTCAGCATCTCCAGGTAGACCCTATGTAAGTATGCAGCATTTGTAATCATCCTGAACTCAGACAGTGTTCAAGGTGCTTACACAATGCACAATTACGTCTCTGGCTCCTCCAAATTCAGTCTGTTCTCTGGAGACCTCAACCAGGAACACAACTGCGAACTTAGTTACTGTCAGCATGGCCAAGTAATGGTTCTGTGCAAACCTCTACAGACTGAGCCAGAAATGCTATCTTCCCAAGAAGTTAACTATTCCAGCAACATTCGAAGACTGACTCCCAGACCATATGTTCCTTTGAACACTGCAGAGCAAACTTTCTAATAATAGGCATTTTAAATCAAAACTTATAAACTACAAGCAGAATTATATCAGTTGTATCAATAACATTGTTTTTAACACACAGTTTGTATATTGAACTGTATATCTAAATATAAACTAAGACTAACAGAGAAGACATGTAACAGAAATGGGTCATTTTGAGCATGTTTTTTTAAAACCTCCCCCATTTATTCTGGTTTCAGTCACAATACATTTCATCGTTATTTAAGAATTTCCTTGCTAAAGGTTGAAAATAACTCAGGTGACGATTGGACTCCTTTTGATTACACAGGCAAGAGCTCTGAAAGCACACAGGTGGGCAGGCAGCCTGCTGGAAGTCAGGAGAAAACAGTAATCAAGGAACAGGACATACAGAATGTGTAGACACTTTGGGAACAACAGGTTTTGCATCTCTGCCCCCACATCTGTGCATCTAGATAGGCAAACTGAGGAGCTAGAGAAACCCCAAATCAAATCTCTACCAAAACCAAGGTTCTTCATTTTTCATTTTGTAACTCTCTGTCGCATGAGTTTTATTTCATACCCTACACACATTTAATACTTCATCTGATCTCTTTTGAATTCATCCAGAGATCTAGGGTTCTTCTTCTGAACAAACTATGGCATCCTTCAGAAAAAAACAAACAAACAAACAAACAAAAAAAAACTCTGCCATACCCATGTATTTCCTAAAGCCTATATACATGGATTTTGGTCACAGAAACCCCATAGAAGAAGAGGCTGATGAAAAATTGTTACTATGTTATGTTCAGCTTCTTTTCCTTCTGGAGTTGACCTTTGTGCACATTTTCCTCCTAGCCAAAAACCTCATGATTTTAGTCTCTCCCTTCCCCGAGCTCAGATTTGGAGCTTCCTGTTAGACAGCGTATGCTTGAAGTTCTCTGATTATTCATTGTTGGAACTCTTCCATCCTCTTTCACAATCCTGAGCCTGCTGTATTAGCTGCTTGTAAAGAAAAAAGTATTCACAGCCCACAGAGAGGGAGCACTCGGGGCTTCAGAGCCCATAAGAACTCATGGGGCTAAGACTAAGAAACAACTGCAAAATCCATGCATGTACCCAAGTGGATACAACATCTGTCTGGAAAGGTCAACAATCAGATTTAAAAGTGTTTGAAGTCTACAGGTCACTACCAAGAAACAGATAGAATCAGTATCCTACTTGCGTATATAATGGTTTTCTGCTTTATATTAAAAAATATATATACTGTTAGATGACAAACCATGGTTTTTTTCCTGCTCTTCTGCAACACAGAATTGTTGGGCAGTCTCATTTCATAGAATCATAGAATCATTAAAGTTGGAAAACCTTCAAGGTCATCCAGTCCAACCATGTGCCTACTGCCAATATTTCCCACTAAATTGTCCTTCAGTAACACATCTCCATGTTTCATGAACATGTCCAAGGACAGTGACTCCACCACCTCCCTGCACAGCCTATTCCAGTGCCCAGCCACTCTTTTGGAGAAGTTTTTCACAGGTTTAGAAAACATATTTTCATATTTTGATGCTATTTTCTGTGTTTTCACTGGATTAAAAACCATGGTCAGCAAGGGTGATCAGTATAAAGCTCTTCTGTTCTGCAAACTTCTCAAACAAAGACCAAATTTCAGCTAATATTTGAGGTGCTGTATATGGCAGATACGCAACATATAATTAAAAGCATAATCACATCTTAATCTATAATTTAATTATAAATCTAACCAACTATGTAATAAAACTCAATGAAAGAGCATATAGACTCATGAGTAAAAATACAGTTTCCTATGCAGAACTTTTTGTGGTCAGGAAATAAAACTTTATTTGCAAAACGTTAACAAACAGAAGTCACCAAAGATATCTGAGTCCATCATCAATCTCTCCTCCAGTTAGACACAACCTACAGGATGCTGAACTTTGGTTAACCAAGTAGGTCAAAAAAGCAACAGAAGTGGGAGATAGCACAAGTTATTTTTGGAGTTTCAAGAGATAAGTGATCTTGAGTCCCCAAAACTGGGATGGAAAATGGACCTGAAAACCCCATGAGGTGGTTCAGGCACTGCTCATGAGTGTTTCATATTTCCTTGAGGATGGCAGTATTTCTTTCAACACAAAGGTCTTATAAGGTATGATTTGATAAGGTAAAGATATTACAGTAATGGAACCACATAAACCACAGGAAAAAATTGTAGAAACAGAACCTCTTTTGTGAGGCATGGCAACCAAAAGCACATTACAGCTCTAAGACTGACTTTTCCTGAACAGTGCAGACTGACTCTTGTGGGGAAGACCACAATTTGTGAAATGATTTTAAACGAGCTTCCAACTACTTTTGCCTTCCATAATCATTTTGCATTTGCTTTTGTGAGGAGAGACTGACCATTCAAGTTGACTCTTGTCCTGAGGTTGTCCCCAGGGTTTGTGGGCTTAGGAGCTGCAGTTCCCAGCCGTGCTTTCAACCCATGCCAGGGTTGAAACAGGGTTGAAAATACCTCAGAACATGGCATTACTCCCACATTCTTTTCTTTGGAAAATAAAACTCATTTTGAGGGTTAAAACAGTATCCTTTAGATTCACCATATGAGTGCCTAGAAATCCAGAACGCGAGGGAATGACGCAGCTCATGCTTTCTTTGAGTGTATAGAGAGAGTGAAAAGATTAGTTAATTAACAGTTCAAGTATTTGTCCAAATTCTGGTTATCATGATGCATGAAATTTCACACTTTCACGTATACAGTGGAGTAATTTGATGGGGACTGAGAACCAGTATACAAAGTTTTAATTGCTTGAGTTCAAACTCTTCTCAGCAGTATCATGGAGTTGTTCTGTGTTTTTCAACATCACAGCTGCAATGTTATGTTATAATAACAATTTAAACACACTGGCGTGTTTATAGTTATAAGAAAACAGAGACCAAATCTGAGCTGACAGTATGGCCTACATGAACTCAAGCAGCACAAAAGTTCTGGACTATCCCATGCAGGACTTGGTGTTTAACATGGCACAGCTGACATTAAATCTTGTCCCATAAGGCAGTTTCTGTAAAACACATGGGTCAGTGTGTCCAACATTTACAAAAGACTGCTAATCTCTTCCATCTTTTGTTCACTAGGGTGCTTGCTCTATTTTTAGGAAGAAGAGTTGACTCACGTCTTGTTTGATTTTCACTGTACAGAGGAGGAAAAACATTAATATCTTCCATGTGCGTTTTTAGAGTGGTAAACTTAAAAAAATATGGTCAGCAGCTGTCATTGCTTGGAGGTGACAATTGGTTTTACCGTAGAAGATGTCTGGAATATATCTGGTATAATTCCAGCTGTCCATTTATCTATCAGGTATTCATACCTCAGTATGAAGTAGAGATTGTACTTAGACTTCCCAAACAATTGTCATGCATATTAATTTAATTCAATTAACTGTATGTTCCCATTATAATGCCTGCATGGATGAGAAATCCCTACAAAATATAAGTTCAGTTGTATATTTATATTTACTGCTTGCAGATCTGATCCCATATCTATGATCTATGATCAGAGGAGAACTCTGCTGCCTTCCAAAGGCTTTAGCTTAGATCCTAATGAGAAAACATCATTAGAAAGCTTTTCAGTTTAGAAATACCAAATGCCAAATGTTTGGCTAACGTTACCCAAAGCAAAGATATTTTTCTCAAAAGCAGAACAGGATCTCTACCTTCTCTTCTTTGTTTCTTTCTTGGGTGACAGGTCCAACTTCCAGCAAAACATTCACAGCTATTCTTGGTCCTTTAAAGTCAGTTCGTGACTGAATTAATGACTGGAGTCCGTTTGTCTGGTAAAGATTAGAAAGTGCTGTGTACAAACTTGTGCGGTGGCCAATATTGAAGCACACAAGCAGCACACTGTCTGGCTTTTTTAAATGCTAAGACTTATTGCAGCGTTTGGGAAAGAGCCAAAGCAGAAGGGAGAGCACTGTGTGGGTGATAACTCCTTCATTATGCTGCATCATGGACTGCTTGTATCCTTCAGGAAATCCAAACAGGAAGCTGAGGCAGCCGTGTTTCTATGAAGCAGCAGAATTGTTTTGTTATGTTACAATAACCAGGAAGTGGCACATTAGGTTGTTTTAACCTCATTCTCTCACTCGGCTGTGAATAACTGAACACGAGTCTGGCTTCATGGCTTGCTTTTAAAGTACACTTGAAACCTTCTCATATCTTCTCTCTGCTGTGCTGCCTTCCCACTTCACTTCATGTTGATATGCAAAGGTTGGACATTAGCTGATCTCATGTTGATTTTATATCTATTTTCAATGAAGCTAATCCTCATTTTTCCAGCAGTTGCTGCTTGAATTACGTAGCTTGTGAGTGAACAAAACAGAAATGTTTCAAACCATCTCTTGCTAAAGACAACGTGACAGAGAACAGAAATATAAAGCCATCCAGCACCCAAGAAAATCTCGTGTTTATGACTTTGGCCAGCTGCAGATACTTGTAAAAACATTTGCTGTTGTAGTTTCCAGTAACAGCGTTTCAGGCATCCTCTCCATCAAAGGTCATACCCTGACTGTCACATTCAGCAGTGACTAATTCACTTTCTCTCTATCATTTCATCTAGCTCCTTTCTAAACTTTTTATCTTTTCTTACTTCCACATCATTCAGTGGATATGACTTGGACATTAATCACTAAGTACTAAAGACACACTGTGATTAAAGAGGAACACTCAGCTACCCTTTCTCTATCTGTCACTTTTTAATTCAGCTGGGCACCGTGTGCTCTGCTTATTTGAGAAAGAGCAAACACATCTTCTACCTCTCACTTTCTCCAGTACTTTTAATGACTCAGAGGGATCCCTCGTCATGGCCAAGTGAAAGAACCATATGACAAAGCCCCTACCGCCATCACCTGGGACATCCTCCTCTGTGCTATATTTTGCTGTGATGGAAGAAAAAAATCCATATGCTCTTTCCAAGATGTCGGAGTGCCTGATCTGATGCAACCACCTAGCATTATTCAATGAGAGATTGGAATTTAAACTTCTCATTTCATCAGACAGTTTTGTGAGAATATTTAGTGAAATGTTTCCATAGCTCTCTCAGTGTGTTTCAATGAGTTTAAATAGCCTAAGTAACTGTAGCAGGTGAAAAGCCTGTTATTTTCCAGCTGCTCATGCTTCTTTTTGGAGAGCAACCTGTCTCAGGCTCGCCTGGAAGTCAACAATATTACTTTTCAGATCCTGAAGGAAGTTCTTGCTGGACAGACAAAAGAAAGAGGTGAGATGCAATACCAGAAGCATCACAGAAATTGCATTTCCATGGCACCTCTGGAGATCTGTGACAGTTAAGCCATGCCAGTGTGAATTGCATCCATTCTGGTGCTGATGTGCATATAAATACCAGACCTGAAGTTGCAAGAAGTACTACTGCTTCACAGTGATACACACTAGCTTGTTTCATGTCATTAGTATTCCAGATACTACAAGCTGTGAACAACTCTGTTTGAAAAGGCCAAGTGCGTTGTGAAAAAGTTGCTCCTCCTGGTTGTGTTATCAGCACAGATTGGGAGGAAATGAAAAAAGATCTGTGGGATTCTATACTTTCCTAACAATTCTTTGAAGCTGGACATGAACTGGAAGAGCAGATACCAAAGAATTATCTGAATGTCTGCAAAAGGTTTGTGGAGCATCACTCCAAATTCCAGAGAATTTACAAGGAAACAAAAAAGTTCCCTTTGTTGAAGATCTCAGTGAGCTTTCTCATTGATATTTCTTTTCTTTTACACTGTGTTGAAGATGAAAAATTTGTGAGATTTTCACCAGGAAGCGTAAAGGATCTGTTATCTCCTGAAGAAAAGCCAAGTTTTCAGCAGTGGGAGGAATTCAATCTCATGATTTATCTACTTTGGGAGAAACTTAGAGACATTCTGGGCAAAAGTTCTTTCTGGAAATTAATTTGGACAATATGAATTAATTTTTATAATTAGTTTAAGCTTTAATAAATTGACATTTTCTTGTAAGTAAATCTCAACTATGAAAACAGTTTTCACTTACACTGACCCCTCCCATAGCAAAAGAAAACTTGCCATCTTTTTGTATGAAGCTGTCTACTTAAGTAACTTTCATTCTCTCCAACATTTGTAAAACATGTACTGTCAGAACAGCACTAATTTGAGCCTAGCTGTGCCAGTGCTTACTCATTGCACTACAGAATGTGATCCAAAACAGCATAACCAGTGCAGTTCACTTTGTGTGCCTTTGCAGAGCCGGCTAAAACAAACAAAACTAAGTCCTCTCTGTATTTTTGCCGTTTATCTAATTTGGCAGGCGCAAACAGAAGAGAAAAAAAGTACTGAGGGCTGATTTACTGCTTCCAGTACTAATTACCAAGACCTTAAACAGGCCGCAACCAAAGCAAAGTTCTGACCTGCAGTAACATGCAAACCGTACACAAGCACATGTTGTGGCAGGGAAAGCCTGTCTTGGAGCGGCAGTCACACATCCTTCAGGAAGAAATCTTTCATCCTCTTGCTTAGCTACACAGATGTAGTAGCAATGTAAGAGTTATGTATTTCAAGGCCTGGTAAGGAAATTGGGAAGCTTCCAAATCCACAGAGTGGAAGCAGAAGTCAAGTGAAATCTTGCTTTTCTTCTATTTCATTGTCATGTATCATTCATATACATATCTGCTAACAGTGCAAATCTCATTGTGCTTACATATGCAGAATAAGAGCCTGAAGATGACAGCAACTTCACTCTTGTTTCAAGTGCAAATAGTATTGCACCCTGCTGTATGCCTCAAGTATTGTTCTCCCTTAAAAACCATGTGTCCTATCCAGCTTCAGTGTGGCATCTGCTCATGTGCCATCCCAGAAAACAGGAACAAGACTCATTGAACCATAGAACCATAGAGTGGTTTGCGTTGGAAGGGACTTCAAGGACCATCAAGCTTCCCCACAGGCGGGGACGCAAGCCTCCACATTTAACACTAGACCAGGCTGCCCAGAGCCCCATCCAACCTGGCCTTGAACACCTCCATGCACAGGGCATCCACAGCCTCTCTGAGCAGCCTGTGCCAGGTGCTTACTGCTCTGATAGTAAAGAAATTCCTCCTGACATCCAACCTAAATCTTCCCTCCCTCAACTTACAGCCATTTCCCCTTGTCCTGCTGTTATCAACCCTTTCAAAGTGTTGGCTCCCCTCCTGTTGGCTCCCTTTAGGTACTGAAAGGCTGCAGTGAGGTCACCCCACAGCCTTCTTTTCTCCAGGCTGAACAAGTCCAGCTCCCTCAGCTTGTCTTCGTAGGTCAGGTGCTCCAGTCCCCTGATCATCTTTGTGGCCCTCCTCTGGACCCTCTCCAACAGCTCCATGTCTTTCTTGTATTGGAGGCCCCAGACTTGGACTCCAGCTGGGACCTCACAAGGGCAGAGTAGAGAGGGACAATCACCTCCCTGTCCCCACTGGTTGCTGACTGCACGTGCTAACCTTGAGACCCCTCATGCACAAGAACTGCTTTGGCAAGCTGTTCACCAACATGAGTCATGTTTACTCTGAGCCTTTTGTGCAAGAGCTTTGGGCAATTGGATTTACTGGAAAAGAGGGCACCAAGGCTCCCTTATGATTCTCAGAAACAACCATTCAAGTAATAGCAGTCACAGGTCACAGCCAAATGCTCTTTAGGAAAATTCCTCCCAAAGACTTATTTGCTTTTTTTTCTTCACTTTTGAAAGCCAGGCTCACTCCTCAGCTCCTCTTCACACTGGAAGGTGCTATGTACCCCAGTGAGGCGTGCATGGCTGCTTCTGCCTGACAACATTGGAAAGGTTCCTATCACCTGCAGAGAGGTGTTGATAGAAAACTGGAGGATAATTAATGTTGTAGATAGGTTTCAAGACCCAGAAGTATGCATATTTTCATAAAGGAAAGCCATCCTCCTCTGTAATCCTGCCTGGAGTATTAATAGAAATAATACATAACTGTGAGACTGCTCACACTTACCAGCAATTACAAATACTACATAATACTACAATTACTTGCATATGTAGATACTGTGTACGCTACAGCCCATAATAGCAATCCACAATTGCTCTCAAGAAACCTAGGCTTTGCTGGAAACATGTGCACAGAGATGTTTCAGCTAATGCTCAGAAAGCCAACATTCTCTTCTTTTTTCAGAATCACAGTTTCAGGCACAAGTTTCTAAAACTTGCTCTGCATTTCACTCTAAGTCCCACTTTGCTTTGAAACAGGGCTGCTTTTCTTGTAGCCACAACTAGTACAATCTGAACAGTACAGCAGCACAAGTATTTAACTAAATACTACTACCAAATCTGTCAAAGCATCATATTCCTGTCTCAGCTCCTTCAAAAGTAAAGCAGCTTCTGAAAGACACAGGCCAAGATGCCTCTAAGTCTCACAGGACTGGGGTAGAGCAGTACTTGAATGACAGGCACATTTTGGTCAGCAGCAATCAACAGACAGGGGATGAACTGGAGAGGTGACTGTAAGCACTTAGGAACAGATGCAAGTTATTTCTCTCCAGAAGTGACGAGAGTACTTCTCATCTCAGTGTGTTTCAGTTTGAGCCAATTAGCCTCAGGCCAAATTCCCTCAACAGCCAGTGTTATGTCGAATTAGTACTGAACAATTTTTCTACATGATATCTTAGGTCGTGTTTCTATTAGCTTTTTTAGGAGAAAAGCTGATGAAAACTCTGGGATCTTTCCCAGCACACTCCATCACTTTCTGCATCACTGAGTCAAAAGCTGCTCCATGCTCTCACACCTTGGTTCTTTCCATCAGGGCTGGTGGAAAGAACACAGCACCAATCTTGGTTGCCCATCACCAGAAAATTCACCAAGCCTTTGACTAATCGTTAGGGGCATTTCAGCCATGTGTGGGAACTGAGTCAACTGTTGATTCCATGGTATGCTCAGCAATGATATGCAGTGAAAGTGTGTGTGTGTAGGAAGAGGTGCCATCTCCTGTTTTCCTCCCAGAGAGATCTTCTGGAAGACTTTATTATGACCCCTCAGTCCAATGCACTTGTTGTAGGCACAGCATTTCACATGGCTTGTGCCAGCTGCAGCCACTTACAGCCACAGGCCAGCCTTTGCCTCTTAACCCTCCAAGAACAGTGGCAAAAAGCAGAGGAAAACTTTTTCTTTATCATCACATTTCAATTATGTTTGTCCCTAATGCATAATTCCAGTTTCTTCCAGCTGTTTTTCAAGTTCGGCATATAAAAGTTCCATGAATTAACTAAAGGTGATAATTAAACTTAAAAGGAAAAAGAAAGAAATGAATTATACTCAAGAATTTTGCATTAAAATTGGCTTCATTAGGTAAAGTTCCTGCAAACGTCTGATTAGCAAAGGTATTTCTTATGACTGCATGACTATTACTTTGACTGTGGCCTTGTATTTCTGAACTACAAATTCCAGATTGTTGTTTTGCTTTGGTTTTTTTAAAGTTTTAAATTGCTTTTCCTTCTCATTTGTTGCAAATAATATATAATATTGGGCAATTTACAGTACCTGTAAGTGAAAATGCAAATAAGTGTCTGTGAAACCTCTTACAAAGTTACAGTAGGAAAAGCAGCAGCCAAATTCAGTAGGGAATCCTTGAGCAATTTTACACACTGCATGACTGCAAAAGTGTGAATGTCAATACCCTAAATGTTTTGTTAACTTGCTGCTGACGTCCCAACTTCTGTAGCCAAAATATCCTAACAGTGAAGGGAAGAAACAGCAGTGTTTTCCTGGTTTAAAAAAAAGCAACCACCACACATAAGAAGCTTACACACACATGCAAAAAAACATTAAATACAGGTGAGTTTTGCAACTGCAAAACCACAAAGTTGGTTGTATAACTATATATATGTAACTATACTGCTATTTGATCTCTGAACCTGAACTATCATTGAATTAGGTATTTACACATAATGTGTACTTATGTCCACAGACTTACAGAGGTCGCATACAGAAAAGGCACTAGTATTGATTTTGTATATTTGTATTAGCAAATGTCATTGAAGGTTCCTGAAGAACTGGATTTTAAATCATACTGTGATCAAACATTCAGCAGCAAAATGCAGTCTCAGGTTACTGAAAATGAGCATGCAGTTTCTGTGAAGACACTAAACACACATCCATCCCTAGTCAGAACAAATGGCAAAATTGGGACTGTTGCAAGGTACACAGCTCTGCCTTACAGAGTTACAATCATTTTTGCTCACTTAAACTTTTCTGTTTAAGGAATGTTTCCAGCTCAGTAGGCAAAGTGTTGCTTGGACTTATCAGTCTTGTACCATTACCCCACATACCAGTCAGTGTAATTTCGACCTTTCCTGTTTGACCTCAATGTGCTCTCAGCCCATCTTACTTTATCTAAATTCATCAAGCTATCCTCTAGCCCGTAAGATTAGGTCGAATTAAACCATTTACAAGGATTAAATTTACAGCACTGCTTTGAATTTTGGTGGAAGTTCTTGGGTGATTAAAAGACAGTTTTCCAACTAGCTGAGCATCAGCCATACATTACTATCATTTTATCCACATTTCTCTAGTTTACTTATGACAATCCTCAAAACTTTTATTAAATATTAAATAAGAGATGCTACATCACAACTGCTGTTTCCTCTTTAAAATGGAGCCACTTATTCTAAAAAAAAAAGGAAATTGAATTGATATGACATGACCTTATTTTTAATCAGATTTTATCTCTTACTTGTGTTTTTTTCCTTTGATATTCCTTGGAAGTTCTTCTAAAGACATGTTACTTGTCTGTCTTACACTGAGTCATGGCTTCCTTCCTTTATTTATGGTGCTATTGTTTTATGGTCTCCTATTACTCAGATTACTATCCACCATCAGCCTGAATTTCAAACAGATTTAATTACTTTCCATAATCTATTAACTTCCGCTGTTTCTACAATAAAAATTTGCCACTAACACATTCCCAGAGCTTGCTGGATCACCCGTATTCTCATCTGTTTCTTTCTCAAGAAATATCTCTTGAAATATCTCCAAAAGAGATATTTGAAAAGTCAGACCTCCTCTGCCAGCAAATCCTTCTCTCTGCTTTTACTGTGAGACTGAAAAAAGTGGCCTTTTCCCTATATATTTTTGCCTGAAAACATTAGCTAAGTCTCTCTTCCATCTCCTTCTGGACTTCATGAAGATCATTGACGACCTGAATTGCAGACATCTCCTGCCTTTCTCAGTGTCTCCTGTATCTTCATGTAACAGTAATCCAGTATAATCTAGCAATATTATTAAGTGGCCAAATTACACTAAAATATTTCACAGTAAGATATTAAAAAGAATAGACAATGAATTGTATGAAAATGGAGGATAATGTAGCTAAGAACATGGGATAAAACTATAGGGATAAATCACACCTTTCATACATGTATATATATAATATATATATATGCTATTATATATATGTGTGTATAATTGAATGAATAGAATAAGTTCAGAAGTATTTAAAATAATAAAACAGCAAATATTAGTTCAAAATAATGTATTAACTACTCGAGTTTCTTAGTGTTTATTTTGGAAGACCTTTGTAATGTGGAACATATTTATCTCTCTGACACAATCTGTGAGCAGGAAATTAGCTAACACAAAATCTTTTTCTCACATTTCTTCCATTTTTTTCTAATGATGTCTATACGTGTCAGGAATGACACAAGTAAATCAGCCCCACAAGTTGAAGGAAATTGAGAAAGTCTTTTTTCTGAAGAAAGCAATCATCCTTGTACCTGGAAGGAAATTCATGTTTTTTTAGATTATGGTTGCTTGATACAAGTCTGAAAGAAGAATGGCAGATAGCCTTTGTCTTGAGTTGTGGTTGAGAGGGTGTGTTTCAAAGCTAAGCTCAGTCTCTCCTCTCTGTACCCTGAATCATCAGAGATGTGCCAATATGCCTGTTGAAGGATGCAAATTGAGACATAAAATGCTTAAGTGTTTCTGCAAAACAGCATGAGAACCAATGGCCTTCAACAGTAGGTGTAAGCTACACCTACTACTACCTGCTACACCCTAAACTGAAAGTGCAGGTTTGTTCTCAGTCAAGGAAGGAAAAGGATCTCTTTATGGGAACTGGGGAGATATTTTCCAGCTTAAATTATCATCATCAACAGGCAGATACTTGTGGAAAAGCTTTCTTTCTTGACTGAATCCAAGAAAGCAGTGGAGAGATACTGAGTGAGAACATATGGTATGATTTCATATTTTACCTCCTTGTAGCCAAATTGCAAGAAAAAAAATTAGCCCAGCAACAAGAAAGTGAAAAATGCCTGAGTAGAGACTGTGCCTGGGTGTAGCCAGAGGGGACTGAGCTGGGAGTCACAAAAAGCAGGGAAGGGCTTGAGGGAAGTAAGTAGTCATCATGCAAATGGCAAGCAGTAGAAATAACCATAAAACACAATCAGCAATTTTGAATGGTGCTATTCTTCTGTGTCTACCCACAATAAGTGGTATACACTGTTGTACCATTTCCGTAGTTGGCATCCTCCATCCTTTTGACTTCAGCTGGGCCTGGCTTAGCTAACATTCACCTTACCATTGAGAGCTTTAATTTTTAAAGAAGGCTTTTTTAAATGGAAAACATACATAAGATGTTGCGCACACTCTTTCTTCCTCTCCATCCTGCCCTTCTGTGCATTCATTATGAAGTATAGGAAGTAGAACCTCAAGCCTGTAGTGCAAACAGAGCTTTGAAGACCTGTGCAAGACCCTGCCTTTAAACTCAGAGAGTCCCAAAGTTATAGTAAAGTCTTCAGGAGACTCCAGTATTTGTCATGTTTTCTAAAGTGTCCCGAGGTCTGTGAGAGTACAACAAATAACTCTTATTCATTTATTGTTATTATTCTGTAAAAATGTATGAAACTGCTGAATAGTAAGTTGCAAAAGCCTAAAATACTTCAGAGGGAAGCATGTGTCCCCTAGGCTAATGGCTTGCCAAGCTGTAAGATACAAGCTCTCCACTAATATTTGGTTTTAGTCTATTTCTGTGCATAAAAACAACTGTAATGGAAGCCAATGGACTTTGAACACAAGGAGGTCAAAAGGCAAGCAAACAACTTACATCTAGCAAAAAAATAAGTGTGCCAACTCTAAAATTGCTCCCCCCCTCCCTTTTTTTTTTTTCCAACAAAAATATACACACAGTCCTGAATGTACAAGTTCAGACCAAGTTTAAAAAGCTGCAATTGTATTGATCACTTCTTGACAACATGCTGTGTTTCATGACAAGTTTGGCATTTAACTACCCGCACAACTGTAGTGTCTAAACAACATGAGAAGTGTAGGAGTTTGAGAATATAGTACTATCAACAACTGCATTAAAAAAAAAAAAAAAAAAAAAAAACACTTTAAACACACCTCAGCTCAGAGTATTTTGTACACACCAATTCTCAGGCTGCTTCTGGATAGCCAGTGTGTTCTGTGCTGAGTAGACTGATGATTACAGATTTAACTTAAGTAAGGGCCAGTGTTACATCCGAATAAATCAACATTCTGTTTTATAATTCAATTTAAAAGTAATATCCAGGCACAGACTATAATCCTGTAATGTGCTCTCAGGAGCTGTAACATACTTCTGCCAACCCACTAGCAGTGATGTTTCAGCAGCTGGTTTCTGTCCCCAAAGGGTCACTGCCAGGACCATGCGTCAGGTGCTAGCATTACTTATCATTGCTGCACTTTTTTCTCCTTGTTTCTAGTGATCTGACATCACTGATAGAGACTTCACTCTTGCTTGCATAGTGTGCTGCCACTGCTGGCTTTTGATGGGGAGCTCATGATAACCCTCATCATGTCAGTGTTTCTCCATTGTGGTTTCCAGTGCACCACCAAGTGTGAAAGCCACAGGAGCAGCCATTAAGCCTTAAAATAAACAAGTCAAAAGTTACATCTGAGATGGAGTGAATGAGAGCAGAAAACAGTTTGAGGGCCTCTTCATCTCTGCATAACACAGGCGCTTGGGTCATAGGAAGAGAGAACTCATCTCTTACAAGACAGTTTTGTGTAGAGATTGGATCAGTCCCTCCAGTAGGAAAGCAGACTCTTTAAGGGCTATTTTCCAGGGGCAGCTGGCATCTCCAAGAAGAGCTTAAAGCAGATTAGGTCATTGGACATGACTACTAAGGTATCCAGTAATTGTGTGTAGCATGTAATTCTTTTTACTTCCATCTCTTAAGAGCTTGAAAGGGCTGTATACATTTTGCAGTGAAGATTTAGCTGAGGAAATGACAATTACACAATAATTAAACACTTAGATGTCATTTTGTATCTGCATCTCTCCAGAGTTTTTAGATAATGGAAATAAAGTGTACCTAGCTGCAAGAAACAATGTAGCCTTGCAGGAAGACCCCCTGCTGTAACGTGAATCAAATCATCTTCATAGCCATATCCAGCTTCACATTAAATTTCATATATTTTCCTCCCCTTTACTCCCACTGAGAAGCTCTTTGAAGACTTCACTGTTGTGTAGTGATTAGTGGCCAGCGTAATTTTGCTTATGCGTTTTTCATCTTCTTTACCTGGAATACTTACATGCACAAGATCTTCATCCCCCCCTGTCTGCAGCACTTCACAGCCCTCCCTGCAGGAAATCACCTTCCGCCATCTCTTACATTCCTCCATTCCATATTTCCTAAATGGCACACTGTGTCTGTGTGATAAAATAAACAAATAGCATTTGCTTAACTGTTCTTTCCTAACAAGGAACAATCAGCCATGTGGGACTCTGCCCCTCATACGTGAAGACATGAATTTGTGACCTTTCTCTACAGTATGTCCTCAGACATTTTACTGGTTTACATTCAGCAAGTCAACTAAAATTTGTGGCCAGAGGTAAGGCATCTGTTTCTCCCCTGAGCAGATAGCTCCTCTCTTCCACAGGAAAGAGGCTCTCGTCTTCACTGTTCACAGTCTAGATAGGGTGCAGTGACAAGAGCTGAGAAACCATTGCTGTTTGCTGACTCTCTCTTCTGGAGAGCACTTGAGTTGTCTGAAAACCGGCCATGGTAAATCCTAGTCCAAAGGAAAATACTGGTAGCAATGTCTTGAGGATACTTGTAATGATACTCTCTGCTCACTCAGTTCATCTCTGTCTCCAGCTTGAAAGCCGCAGATTAGTTAAGAGTTATAATTTTTGTAAGTAAACTAACATGGTAGCAACTATTTCCAGTCATAGTCTGGCCTCCCTAGCACTTACGGCAAAGCGTATTTAGGAGACAAAACAAGCAAACAGAATGACTCATTTAGCCCGCAGCTAAGCAGATGGATGAATCCTCAATAACCAAGGCAAAACAAGACCTCTATATCTGTACCATGAAAGCCCCATAAGACAGAAAAGCCAGTCACGCTGCACTGTCCACAAAGAAACCAGAGCCCACCAAGACTTGCAGGTCTATTAGACTTAAGTACACAGAAGTAAAGTTCCCACAGTGCTATGCATCAGATGACCAAACAGTAAAAACAGTGAGAAAGAGAGAATGGAAAGAGAGGATTTGCACTTTTTATCAGGACTGAGAGTGAGAGGCTCTGTTAGCACATTGCAAAAGAGCTCGTTGCCTGAAGCTGTAATCAGATTTTGAGATGATTTCAATTTGTGCAAAGACCCAACATTGGGAGGAGGAACACATAATCAAATGAGCCGAACTAGGCTTTGTCATTAAGGATTCAGTAATGGGTGAATGTCCCAGGTTTTGATAGGTGAGTCTCTGTAAGGTTTTGAAAGTGTTCCCACTGTTGTTAAGCATCCAGCTCTACCTTGAGGAACTTCAGGAAGACAGCAGTGTGTCCCTCCTGAAAACTGACCACTGCTATTTGATCTGTGTTATTTAACACCTTGTCATCACGGATATCAGCTAATGTATAAACTACCATGGAGAATAAGCCCTTGGACTGCCTGCCATCACACAGCAGACCATCCAGTCCCAAGGAGGCTCTGCTTCTGCCCCACAAACACTGTGGCTTTTTTTCCCTCCTGTAATAGCTATGGCTGCTCTCCAGGCCATGGACTGCTGTCCATGAGCCGCAAATATTTTTCCATCAGCCAGGCATTTTCAGCCTGTTTTTTTCTGTTGGGTACATCCATCTGTGCTTGCCTTCCAACTTTTTGCAGTATTTTTCCTTGGTGTGAGTTCGTGTCCTTGCTCTGTTCAGGGAGCTGCCAGCATTAGAGTCATTTCCTGAAAAAGTCCATCAGCTTTGGCTGCATGAAAGGGTGTCTCTGGGCCTAAATCTACTATTTCATTCTACAACCAATAGGAGAGGACAGGGAGTTCTCAGCTCCAAAATGAATTCCTTATTTTGTTTTGCTCTCCTGGGTTTCTTGTCTTGCAAACTGGAAATAATCATCAAACACTGTCATCAGTTATTCCTGTATTTAAATCCTAATTTCTGGCAATGGTGTTTCACATTTCTTATGTTTTCTCTTGCTTACTTCCCGTCTCCAGCTTGTAAAATTAGAATTTGTAACCTTCTTGTCTTGATCTACCACAGTTGGCTCTGTGCATAGGTCTGATTTTTATTTCCACTTGCTCTCACATTTTTTCAAGGGTTTTGCCTGAGAACCAGCAGACCTCTTCAGTGCTCTCCAAATTGTGTTCACGTTGTTTTAGTTGCTACTTAGATGAAACAGTACTTACGTTTTCTATTTAAATGGACAGCTGGCATCAAGGTATGGTAACACAAGAAAATTATTGTTAATTAAACTCACTTTTCCTGAAAATAACTTTTTCCATGGGAATTTATGCTATTCTGGAAACTAACTCATGCAAAGGCCACAGGACACCAAGCTTTTCCCTTTGTAGACTTTGCTTTGAAATTGTTGCAGACAGACGAGCTCTACTGACAAATGCTGCAGACACACACATTCCCATGAATGAGGTGGCCTTGCCCTCCTTGTATCATTGATTTTTCTGAAAATAAATGTCGTGGTGCAGAGCCCCAGGCCCTGGAATTGAAGAGACCATCTCTTCTAGTGTGTTTCTTTTCAGGTTTTATTATAAGCTGGTACAACTAAGTCCTCAGACTCAGTCTGCCTTGAGACTCAGGGTTATTTTCTCCTCAAAATATATTAGACTTCATTAACCCAGGCATGTCTAACCTGAGGCCCAAGGGCCACACGTGGCCTGGCCCAGCCCTGAGTGTGCAGCCATCACTCAGCAACAACCACACATTGTTGCAGTTGGCACTGCCTGAACTGAAATCAAGGCATGGGGAAGGCACAGTGCAGTGCTAACTCAAGAGATGGCAAATAATGTTATGGATTATGATATATTGTCCGAACACACACCTGTGAACAGCAAAAAATATGCAGCTCTTCTTTCCATTGTGATAAAGGCATTTGAGAATAAGTTTCAAGACTGACAAAAAAGATCATCAGTTTTTTTGATATATTTGCAAATCCCTTTTCAGTTGACATAAATACATTATCTAAAAAATTTCAAAAGGAGTGTATAGAATTGCAATCAGATTTCAACTCAAAAATCTGATCATATGTCTCTACATGTCTTTCTTTTATAACACCTGACTTATTGGGGAAGAACATCCATCCCTTTACAGTCACATTATTTTTGTCATCATTTTTTTGTCAGTACATTGTTGCCGTTCAACAACATCTGTACATTTCGTACGTTTGTGAACAACTGTTTTCATGGATGAAGCACAGGAAGAGCAAAAATTTCGCCAAAACTTCTCTGATTAACGCCTAAGAATTGCAATCGCAACTGTTTAACAAACCTGATGCATTGGTTTCACATTAACAGGGTCAAATATCTCACTGGTTTTATGCTTTTGTTGCTATTTATGTTTAAATAAAAAATATTAGCAATTAAAGTAAGTTTTGTTACTTATATACTGTAATGATATTATTACATATTTTATGAGGGCTGCTCCAAAAGTAATGTCTCCTGTTTTATTTTATTGGCCCTTGATGTCAGAGGTGGATGTTGGTGGGATGGCAGTAGAGGTTGAACCTTCCCACCAATACCCCGTTACACGCTGTTGCCATGTGACAGATGGCAGCAGAGGGATGGTTTGACACAGTACAGTCTGACATGGAAGTGTGGATGGAGCAAAGGCGTGTCACTGAATTCCTTGCACAGAAAATGTCACCCAGTGACGTACACTGATGCTTCCTGAGCATTTCCAGCCTCAAGGGTCAGTGGAGGGACCAAATATTACAAAGCCTGGAAGCTGGAGAGAGAATTATTACTTCAGTACCACCCCAATCCCTTGGGAGACAGAGGATCAGGGACAGCTCTGACAATGGCAACAGTCGGGAAAGGAACCTGGTCCATAAATATTAATTTGCCTTTTGGTGTGAAAAGGCAGTACTGCAGAGTAAGAGCAGAAGCTGCTGTAGGACTGATCCCCTCCTAGAGTCTCTGCAGTCCCACAGAGTCACTGCTGCCAGGGGACGAGCTCCTCTGCTGGAAGAAGTGGCACTCCGAGGGAGCCACTGCACACCTTCCTTCCCACCCAAATCACACACTGGCATTTCATTTTGTTTAGTTCTCTTTTTTCATGTAATATTTTCAAGAACATACGGACCTTATTACAATTATTTACATCAATATAAAACAATTATGTTGCATAGTTTGTTTGAATAAGTAAAAACCGCTTACTTCATAAAAGATAATCCTTTTTTCTTTACATTCCCCTTGTATTCAAGGCACCACTGAGTAACCACAAATCTCCTTATGTCCAAATTTTATCTCTCATTCATATTTCCTTCTCCAGTTTGGAGGACAGTCTGAGGTATTAACTTTCTCTGGCACCATCACTCCATATAACAAGTTCTACTTCTTTTCCACTACTGAGTGAAATTCAACTCCTCTTCTACAGCCAGATGTGTCATCATGCTACTCATAGAGCATACACAAAGAGCAAACTACATTTTGAAAGGTTACAGTTTTTGAAAAACTGAATTCTCTAGATAGAGAACAGCAATTGCTGAAAAAAAGAGCACTGCTGATGTACCTAAAACCTTCTCTTTTCTCATGTTCCTTCTAGCAATGTTCAGAATTTTTCTTCCTTCAAAGAACAGATATGCAAGAAAACTAACATTTTCCAGCACACTCAGCCACCTTTTTCACATCCGCCCATAAAATATGTGTATTCTTTCTCATCGTTTTTAATATCCTGCACTTGGAAACAATAATTCCTGTGGTCTTGCCTGGTTGTCATTGAGTCAAACTGTCAGAAATCCAACTCCTGTATCTTCACAGAAAACATTTAGAATACATGAAGAGAAATTTTGACTTGAATCTCATAAGCTGTTACAATTCCTGCTAATAGACTCAAGGATTTCTTAACTCAAGCCACATCCTTCCTTTTAAATGCTTCAAATATTTTTGGGGTGTAAATTCAGAGGGAATTCTAATGGTGGTGGAAAGCAATTTGATTATGGCCTCTTCCAGACAAATGGGAGTAGTTCATCTCCGTAGTTTGTGGGACTCCATGCAGTTCCAAAATTCTTACTTTACAAATTTGCTTATTTGGAGCCAACATTTTCCTGATTATTTTTTTCTTAAAGATTGAAAAGTTTCTGGGCTGAAATATCAAAATAAATCTTTTTCTTCAGTGACCATGAGAGGTGTCACCTATGGATCTTTAATGATCTAAATCTTAAAGCCGGATCTCTTCCCCTCCTATGCAATTGAAGATAGTACATATGACGGAACTACTTATCCACCGTTGTGTATTGCCTGGAAGAGAGAACAACCAGGTTCTTCTACTCATTTTGATTGTCAAAATGCAGCATGGTTCCTGATTATTTATCGCTCCCTTCTGTTTTTTAACAAGACTTGAATCCAGTCAGACAAAGCCAAATAGGCAGTATTTTGCATCATGACTGTATACATCAATGTAAAGGATACATGGCTCCCAAAACTGCATCACTGGTGCAGACACATTTTTTACAGGAATGTATTAAAAACTTTTACATTTGTATCAGAGAGGAGGAGCAGGCCAGCAACAGAAGTTGGAAGACCAAAGGACAAGAATGTCCATTATTACTGATAATTTGTCCAATCACTTCCAGGAATAAAATTTTATTTGCAACAGTCAAATGACTTTCTAAACACAAAAATATTATCCAAATTCCTTTCTTGGCAAAGATAACAACATTACAGCTGCCTGTGAATCTCTGGATATAAGATGTTGGCAGATGCAAGAGAACTGAATTTGCCAGTGTAGACAATTGTTTCTCCATTACACTGAGGTAGTTATCTCTGGGAGAGGGATATTCTGAGACAATCAATTAATGTAAAGAACAATTGGAATGGTTAAAAATAAAAAAATTCTATGAAAAAATGTATCGATTTACAGTAGACATGACAAATGTATTAGGCTCTGGAAAAAAGGAAAGACTGGCTTTTTAAAACAAAAACAAAGTGAGTTTGGGTGCAGAAGGAAACTACATTTTCACACTGGTGCAGAACAGCCCTTTTGGAGAAAGCTTTCTTATTGTTCCATAGAATCACGGAATCATAGAATTGCTTAGGTTGGAGAAGACCTTAAAAGATCATCGAGTCCAACCACGACCTCACCATACTACCTCTATACAACTCTACTACCACCATACTAACTCTAACAACCCTCCACTAAATCATGTCCCTGAGCACCGCACCCAAATGGTTTTTAAACACATCCAGGGATGGTAACTCAGCCACCTCCCTGGGGAGCCTATTCCAGTGCTTAACAGCCCTTTCTGTAAAAAAGTGTTTCCTGATATCCAACCTAAACTTACCCTGGCACAACTTGAGGCCATTTCCCCTTGTCCTGTCATCTGTCACCAGTGAGAAGAGACCAACCCCACCCTCTCTGTAAGCACCTTTTGTATACTGGAAGAGAGCAATAAAGTCTCCCCTCAGCCTCCTTTTCCCCAGACTGAATAGCCACAGTTCCTTCAGTCTCTCCTCGTAGGTCCTATTCTCCAAGTCCTTCACAAAGCTTGTGGACCTGCTCCAGCACCTCAGTGTCCTTTCTGTATTGAGGTATCCATAACTGAAACTGAACTGGGTTTTTGTATATATATATTTTTTTCCCCCCCAAAGGATAAAACTATTGGTAATACAAAGGAGAAAATAATCTAACTTTCCTTACCTGTCTCATAACAAGGGCATGTATGTGGGACACCGCATATCATAATGCTGTAAGTCACAGCCTAGCCGCAAAACAATAGAAGTATGTTCCCTGTTTCTAAGCAGCATTTTATACAAACATATTTCTAACTTAATCAAATCATGGAAGACATGGAGAAGAAGAAAAAAAGCTGATATACATCCATCTGCTGGAAAAGAAGTGTGTCTGGTCCAAAATGTATCTCTGTGTCTCACATGAAAGATACCCAGGATGAATTTTTCACTGTTGGCAGTGAGAATAAAGCAGATCTTAAACCTTTGCTATCGTGTATCCTTTATCAGCTCTCTGCTTCCAGCACTTATATACGCATATTCCCACCAGGATGACACAGGCCAACGCGACTGGAATTGTCGCAATGTACCAGGGCAAGCCGACAGCTGGAAAAGTAAAGAAATGATGTATTATCAGAAAACATGGTTGTCTATGCTCAAGGAGGAAGAGGAGAAGCCACATTAAAAAGGATGTCTGCAAATTAACCTTTCAGCAGGGCTAACTGCTTCTGAAAGGAAGAGGTCTATTGATTCAGTGCTCTGGGACATCAGGGTGGGAGGAAAGTATTGGAAAACAATGGAGGATGAGAATTTACAGTTCAGTCCTTTTGTGTACACATGGCTCTTCCCTGCTCAGGGTGGTTGCATATTTTCCATCTTAGTTTGGTGAAAGCAGCAACACTTCAAGCAGGAAATAAAGGCACCAGATGGAAAGAGAATACGTAATAGCTAGTCCACTCTCAACCTCTGTGAACAGTTTTTCTCTGCTCTTTCAAGAGCACTTGAAAAATTATTAATGATCTATACAAGACTGCGAGCTTCTTCCCAAAATACACCTTATTTCCTCAGTTTGGGATTATGCAGGCCTATACTGGTTCATGGGTTGCCTCCTCTGTAGCAATACTTGTGTAGCTCATGGAAGACCTGGGCAGCACATTGTATAGATAAGTGAATACAAGTCCCTCATCATAACATGCTGGCGTGTGTCATGGGACACAACTCATAACAAAGACTGTAATTGTTCATGTATCTTTCTAACACAGTGTGAGCAAGCTTTGGTGATTCATCAGTGTTATGCAAAGAAACAATTAGCATTGCTTCATACTGTTTTTACAGCTGGTTCTTAGCCAATAGTCACAACATGAATTGCACTGAGTTTAGGGCTTCTCTTCCCATCACTAGGAACCAAAATAACAACAGCCACCATTATTTATATTTCTTGTTATTTTGGCAGCAGTTTGCATGAGGAAATGGAACTCTTTGATCTTTATTTTGCTGTTGTCTTTTTTTTTTTTTTTTTCTCCCAGTTTCTCTTTGAGGAACTGGGTAAGATCTGTCCCTGTTGCATCCAGTGAGAGTGTGGCAGCAGTCTCAATAGAGCCATCATTTCATGAAATGTATCTATATTTGAACCTTATCCAGCAAACAGATATACCAGTACAGATTTTTATGCCTGTGGAAAACATCAAAAAGTGACCTACAGAAAGTGTTCTTTGTGAACAGACTATTCTAAAATGTTGTGCATTTTGAGTTTACGTGTGAAAGAGGCAACCAATATCTCCCAAACAATGATATCCCTAGTACTAAGGTATTAAAGCATAAAATGATTCCACTGTAATTTAGATTTAGAATAACAATTGCAGCCTGTTTCTCTCCAAGATAAGTAGTTAAACGAGTTACCTTCCTGCTTGACCCGTGTTGGCAGTACTTGGGATCCATATCTGTTCTGGGCCAGACACTTAAAATCTGTGTAAAAATCCACTTCTTCCACAGATTTAAAAATCAGTGGCACTTCAATGAAGTTCTCGCCATTTTCTGTGATTTCTCTGGAAGAAGAAGGAAAATTAAATGTGAGTTCCTTTTATCAGCTCTCTATGGCGGGCTCATTCTAACAGCACATTGCAAGAAGTTGCATTGGCTATTTACTCATTTCTGAACTAGCTCCTCTGCATTAGAGGACACTGTGTCACCCAGATTAGTTCTACCAACTCATTTATTCTCCTCCTTTCCATCTAGTATCCATGCTGCACTCACTGATTCTTCCAGGAAAAAAAGATCTAGATTTGTCCTGCAAAAATGAAGGGATGGAAGAAATGCAAGCTGAACACTATATAACGGAGCTCCCCACACTGCATCATGGAAGTATCTTGTTCTTTCTCTCTGACTACCTATTTAATCTATGAGATTGATTCTTGTTATCATCTGGGAGCGGACATATGTAAAACACAAACCTGCTCCCCCTCTCTCAGCAAACTGAGCCACCATACCTGCTTATCATTCACCCAAACCCAAAATTTCAGTACAAGCAACTGTCTAGAAAGTTTCTAGCCTGATTTCTTCACCAGTACAACTACTGAAAAGTGGTTTTCTAGGTGCAAACATTATCTCTGGATATCTTTTAGTCACTGCTGGAGAATTTATCCAGCTGCTCTGTAATGATTTGTTCATGGGTTTGCTATGCACCATGACAATGGATTTGCCTGTGCACACATCCTGGGTCAGTACCACAGAAAGGCAGCAACTTGGCTGTGGGTGCTTTGACACAGACTTCTGTGAAAAAAATTTGTTTGCTTGTTTGTTTTAATTATTATTATTATTGTATTATTATTTACTTATTTATTTTCCCAGTGGCATTTGACCTGTTTTGACACAATGCCTCTTTGGAGGCACCCAGTAGAACTGAGGCAGCTTCATACCATGGGTTCTTTGTGATCCCTAGCTGGTGTAGCCTCCCTCCTCATGCAGTTATGTAGTAATGTATAATAGTAGCAGCAGCAGAAGCAGCAGCAGTAGTGGCAACAGTAATAAAGGTCTAAGTAAGAAAGCATATGTATTGTTCTATTCTGAGTACTGTAGACACACTGTTCCACTGTGTATTTTAAGGCATCTCACCATGAATTCAAGGCTTTCTCATTTATCCATGTAAACAACATTATAAATTAATATACTCAGTCAAGCTGTGAGGAATATCAAAGCACATAAAGGCTCAGAACCCCAGCTGTCAATGTTACTGGTTGTAAGCAATGGTTGTAACTGTTCAATAAACTCAGCATGGCCATTTGTTGTGTAGCCCTGAGGCTGAAAACAGCCCACATCCATAAATATTAAACACTTTTCCCCTTAAAACAGGGATGCCATATCCACAGATCCTGTTGCCAGTGCCTCTTGCATCATGCTAAGTTCTAATCCGTAGCCAGGAGTGGTTTGGGTAGACCATATCTGGTGAGTGACCAGTTTAACTGTTAACAGCACAGGCAAAATGTCAAAAGTCTTGAGGTATGCAGCTATAAGGCAACTCAGAGAATGCCTCAAGATAGGGAGAGACAATGGACCACGGCAAGAGGATGTTTTCCCTCCCACCAGCATCCTGCTTGGTGCTGCCCTGGTGCCAACACCAGCACTCTCTGGGCATCTTTGAGAGTCAGTTTAACTGTTAACTAACAATAAAGGAAGAATCCTAAGGGGAAAAAATAACAATAATTAAATTAACAGTAATTCGAATAACAATAATGAAAAATGCAAACCAGAAAACACAGACAGTTTTCTGCTATCTCAGTGTATCCAGAGGTTCATGAAGTATCACACAAATGCCAGGGCTGGTGCAAAGGCAAGGATGTTGACATTTCCTTGGCACAAGGCAAGGAGATAAGATAGACATTGGGAAGGATGAGGGCCCTTTGCTTTCCACTGCTGTCAGCTCATACATCAGCTCAGCTACACAAAACTGTGCTTCAGTGTAAGGCTCTTTGTTGGCTCATTTACAGTATAAAGCCCTTTCTCTGCTTGGGCTGATCTGCACTTTTTTGTTTTGTTTATTTTATGTTTTCATTTGCTTATTTTTCTCAGCTCTCTCCTTTACTTCTGGGCTCTCCATATCCCATTTCATTACCTGGCATCCAGCTGAAAGCCCCTGTTGCACCACAACCACAAGAAAACACTTTCGCCCAACTTACTGTCGTTCCCCCTCCATAACTCTGTTTTGCTTGTAAACCACATCGACCGTGGTATCATTTGCTAACCATTCCACGTCAGTATAGATGTTGCTGTTTGGTCCAGCAAATACCTTACATGGGAGAGTCATCTTGGAGCCTGTTGGCAGAGGAAGATTAAAAAAACATTCAGATACATGTTGAGATCTATTCTTTCTCCTGGTGGACAGAGCATCTCTGATGGGAGATTGAGTTCCCACACATGTCAAGCACTACTACATTGAAAACTGATGTTAAACCCCAGCTTGCATTTACTCCCCCGCTCCTTGGCAGCAAGACCATACAGTTTGGCAGCACTTTCCACTACTAAGCAAATTACTTTTCCATTCCAGCAGTTATCAATCCTTGTACAATACATATTTCTCAGGAAACAAAGCTGTGTTCCTATGCTCCTTCTGCTGTTTTGTAGTTCAAAGGGCAAGGTTGCTCCAGAGCAATTGCTCTTTAACCCACAGCGATGCAGGCAAGGACAGTCAGTTCTAGATGAGACCCTTGGGGACAATGTGACCATGCAAAACTTCAGAAATGTTGCTATAATTATTGCAAATCTGAGCTAAGGATAAGGAGCCCTCACACTAGTGCATATTAATGTCATATGGAAAACACTTGGCTTGATAATCATACAGTATTGCTGAAGAGAATACAGTACACTCCATGGGGCTGACAGGCAAAAAAAAGAAAAAAAAAAGGCAATGTTACATTTGCAGAAAGAAAAGTGGCAGAAAGAAAAGTGGCAGTGAAAACTAAGGCTCATGGGACATAGCTGTGTGTGTAAAACCCAAGTTAGGAGAGCTTAGAGTCAAATATAGATGGCATTCTCTAAAATGAGGGAGAGCAACTGAAATGCATTGTTACAACATCATCTTTGAAGAAAAAATGAGATTCTTGCAAGATACATTCTAGCTAGTGATGATTAATGTCTGGTTCAAACATTGAGAAGCAATGAAAAATGTCTCCTCTCAAAAGAACTGGGTGGTTCACTCAAAGCCACCCATCAACCCAGGGTTGACTGGGGGAATATTGAAAAGCATACATTCTTGATAAAGGGGGAACTCTGAGCAGCTAGCTGATCTAAGCATGCAAACACACCTCTCGTGCTCTGTTGCTAAAATCTACAGCTGTTTTGCTTTGGTTTGGACAAGGAGACATGTTTAGTGAGCACAGTGGTGATGAGCTGATGATTGGACTAGATGATCTTAGTGGTCTTTTCTGACCTTGCCGATTCTATGATTTTATGAAAATAGTTTCTTATTGCAGACAATAAGAAGGAAAAAACTACAATGAAAAACTACCACAGCACCAACGTTCAGTTAATATAATTGAAACCAAAAGAACCATAATAGTTTGTGCCAACGAATTAGGGTACAAGTCAGGGAACCTGCTCTCATTTTCTTCCAATTAGACACTTTCAAAATAATGCTGATCCTTACCAAGAGCAGCTGACGTAGTCTTCTGAGTTGGATACACAATTATGGGGGTAATTCTCTTTTCTTGTTCTGCACAGAGAGAGAACAGAGTCAGTGCTACCACAACAGAAATAACAGGCGTTGTAACGAGCCGCTTGGCTCAGCATCTTGCACTTCCCACACAGCAGCTTGTTTCTAAACCCCGCGGCAAGGACAGGCATTACCCATCCAGAGACTGTGTGTCAGACGGGCCCAACCCGGCATCGTGACCCCGGGGGATGGATGAGGAAGGCAGGGACGGCGAGGGGATCGGAGTAACGCCGAGGCCCAAGGGTGCCACAGCCTCCGGCCGCCCCCTGGTGCCCGCCGGGCGCCCCGCAGCAGCAGCCGGGCCAGCGGCTCAAGCCGCCTTGAGAAACAGCGGTTTTCCCCCAGCCCTGGAGAGAATACTCGGTGTTTTATTTCCTAAGCCCTCTGAAGTCATTCTTAGCGACCTCCAGCCCCCTGAGAGATTAATTACTCTGTTTTAAGACCGCAGGCAGTTGCCATTGCAACAGCCAGTTCTGCCTCCTGCAAATGTGTTACTGAATGCCAGGGCAAGCTCTGAGGTTAGCCAAAGAGCTGAGGTTAGCCAAATTGCTATGCCAGCCATACTGCCGGAAACCCCCCGGCTTCAGCATCAAAAGCCAATATGCCTTCTACCCTACTTGGCAGTACTGAATCTGAGCTTCTCTCCCTGATTTCACCAGCAAACCGTCTGCTGCAAAAGCTTTCTTAAGTGTTCTCAGTGGTCGGTATTTACCAAGCGTCTGCAGTTTAATTGTTCTGGTGATTTCATACGTGACACCTTCATACGGAAAAGCCATCTTGCAGGTGTAGTAGCCAGAGTCTGTCGGTAATACAGAAGTGAAGAACAGAGAAGACGACTCCTTCAGAAATACAAATTTTTCACCGTCATCTTCCAGAAGCAGAGCATCCTGGAGAAAGGACAACTTATGTTACAGCTCAGACAGCTGTGGTTAAACCCTGTGTAACCTCCAGACAAAATTCTCTTTGTCTCTCCCTTACAAAAAGTTTGCTGATTGCTGTTGAATCTGTGCAGCTTCACTTTCCCACCGTAATTCAAGTTCTATGAAGATGTTTTCCTCACCAAAAGGTTCTGAGGCATTATATGAAGTACGAAGAACTGCTACTTTAACATATCTTTCCAGTAACTCACACATTTTAAGATGGAAAAATATACTAGGTTACTTCCTGAGTCCTCTTATGAGCAATCACGTAAGACATTCTTCTATGAAAAATAAGTTATGGTAATCATAAAGGTTTTCACAATATTGCTTTCTGTACATAACCTCATAAGAGCAATATTCAGAGGCACTCTTCTAAGACAAATACATTTCAGTCGTGGAATCACAGAGTGGTTTGTTTGGAAGGGATCTCAAAGCCCACCCAGCCCCAACCCCTGCCATG
Source organism: Perdix hodgsoniae (assembly GCA_035772895.1). NCBI lineage: Eukaryota > Metazoa > Chordata > Aves > Galliformes > Phasianidae > Perdix > Perdix hodgsoniae. Next base: position 6,131,722 of record JAPSGF010000027.1, on the reverse strand, counting down.
GGCAGGCCCCAACTCAGGCTGCCCAGAGCCCCATCCAACCTGGCCTTGAACACCTCCAGGGATGGGGCACCACAGCTTCTCTGGGCAGCTGTGCCAGCCAGCACCTCACTGCCCTCTGAGTAAAAAAATTTTCCCCTAACATCCAATCTAAATCTCCCCTCTTTAGTTTAACACCATTCCCCCTTGTCCTAACACAATCCAAACCATGTAAAAATTTGATTTCCCTCCTGTTTATAAGCTCCCTTTAAGTATTATTCAGTATAATTGCGTGTCATGCAGTCTTTCATAACACTATAACTGATCCTGCGAGATCTCATAAACTGTGAAAATTTCTGCTCTGTACCACTAATGCTCATACACAGATGGGAGCCCTCCTTCTGGAAGGCAGGATAGCTCTTCTGACAACTGTGGCAGGAAGCAGGTTGTGGGGAAGGCCACGGACCAACAAGTGAGACAGGAGACCATGATAAGCTCTGAGTGATGATCCTGTTCCCAGTACCTCATAATGCTGTAATCTAGTTGATCATTGAAGGCTACCTCCTCTGAACAGCTCACACAGGAGCTCCTACTTTGTGGGACCACTTCAGATCACACTGAGCCCACCTTGGAGAACCTTTCCTAAAATACATACACCTGTCCCATAAATTCCCAGTATATTATGCTACAACATTAGGTTGCTTATGATTTAACAACACAATACTCCAGACAAACAGAAAGTAAAGATAGTTGTTCATCTACAAATGAGACAGCATTTTATATATTGCATGAAGAGAAATTGAAAATTCTACCTTGTACCATTGGAGCTCCGTGTTTGTCCTGTTTGTCGTAAACTCCCACAGGTTGGGGCAAACGAGCTTTCCAGAGGTGAAAGTGAAGAGGACCTGGAGATAGGCGATGTCCCGAGCAGCTGCCTTCTGCACAACCGTGAGGTGGATGGACACCTCAGCACAATAGGAGGAGTTCCTGAGGACAGCAAGAAGACATGAACACACAAGGCTGGTGAGGAGAGCTCAAGTGGCACCCTTCAAACCTCTTATTTTCTTCTCTTGTGTAAACTAAGCTTGCTGTGCTGCTTTAGACTAAGCCATGATTTTGATTTTACAAGGAGGGAATACACATCCACCTAAATGCTAGCAGATATGTCACAAACTCTCCACTCCTTTCTTTGGAAGAGGTCTTGACTGTGAAGACTGATTGCAATGGAAGGGAGAAATAAAAAGCTTAAAGCATGTATTAAAATGCATCTGCAGTTGCTACTGTGCAGCCAGCAGCTTTTTCCTTGAGGACATATTATTTTACACAGGGAAGAAGGTTTCAAAGTTTTACATTTATCTCTTTCAACTGGTCCCAAGTGACAATTGTTTCCAGCCCCAGGAAGGATCAAAACACATAAGTCACTTGGGGGATACAGGTGCTTGAGCTGCATCCTCAATCCTTTAAAATCCTTTAACCAGATGAGGTTGAACAAAAGAAAGTGTAGAGTCTTGCATCTGGGGAGGAATAATTGCATGCACCGGTACAGTTGGGGGATGACCTGCTGGAGAGGAGCTCTGCGGAGAGGGACCTGGGTGTCCTGGTGGACGACAGGTTGGCCATGAGCCAGCAGTGTGCTCTTGTGGCCAAAAGGGCCAATGGCATTCTGGGGTGCATTAAAAACAGTGTGGCCAGCAGGTCAAGGGAGGTGATCCTCCCCTTCTACTCTGCCCTGATAAGGCCTCATCTGGAGTACTGTGTCCAGTTCTGGGCTCCCCAGTACAAAAAAGACAGGGATCTCTTGGAAGGAGTCCAGCAGAAGGCCACAAAGATGGTGAAGGGCCTGGAGCATCTCCACTATGAAGAAAAGTTAAGTGAACTGAGTCTGTTTAGCCTTGAGAAAAGAAGACTGAGAGGGGACCTGATTCAGGTCTACAAATATCTAAGGTGTGGGGGGCAGAGTGGTGAGGCCAGACTGTTTTCAGCAGGGTGTGAAGACAGGACAAGGGGAAACGGCCAGAAACTGCAGCATAGGAAGTTCTGCACAAATGTGCACAAGAACTTTACGGTGAGGGTGACGGAGCACTGGAACAGGCTGCCCAGGGAGGCTGTGGAGTCTCCTTCTCTGGAGATATTCAAGATCCACCTGGACACCTGCTTGTGCAACCTGGTGTAGGGAACCTGCTTTGGCAGGGGGGTTGGACTCGATGATCATTGGAGGTCCCTTCCGACCCCTACGATTCTGTGATTCTGTGATCCTCTTCCTCTAGCCTCATTTCATAGCATGCTGAACAAATGCTCTATTTAGATGATATGAGATGAACATAGGTTTTGTTTCTATTCTATCAATTCTGTAACGATGTTAGCAGTGAAGCTATGTACTTAGCCTCTGCACATCTTTCTCAAACACGTTTCACATTTTACTACATCTGGAATCCATGCACGCATATGGATACTGCATAACATGGAGTGAGGTGCCCACTGCCAGGCATGCCCTGGGAGGTGGTAGGAAGGAGAAGCTGGCAGGGACAAGGACCCTTTATCACACGGTTTTTAAGCCCCAGTGGCACTGGTAGTTTCTGCCTTCCTCACTCCACCACAAGACCAGATCCCCTTCCTCTTTCAAAACTATACAGCAGGCTGTCAGATTGTAAACACGCAGAAAACAATGACCTGGAAAGAGCCTTGGCTCACATTGCGAACCACTGTAGTATCCCAAGTCTGATCCCAGCCCCATAAAGCACACTGAGTCTCATGTGAGATCTTCCAGCAACACCAATCCAGCAACAGAATCCAATTCTGATTAAAAATGTGAAGTAGAAGAAAAATAAAGTTCAGGAAAAAGGAACAGGGAAGAAGAAAGAACCTCAGAGTGCTGCCTTGGTATATTCTTTATAAGGCAATCTAAAGTGCAAACAATACTGTCTGCTTCTCTAAAGCTGTGATGTAGGAGTTGTAATCTCCTGTTTGCAGCACATCTCTGCTCACTGCAGCTCTGACTGACAGAAAAATAAGCTAAAGCAAACTTTCACGTACACTTCTTCCTTGTGAGATTATAGAACGACAATGCTTGTCAGTATGCATTGAGATTTCAGTTTATATATATATGTATAGGAGACACAACTTTCAATATTTCTAATTTTCCACATTTCTTCTCTAATCAAGTCAGTAAGGAAATGATCTTACACAAATAAACTCTGAGGACAGCTGGACTTCAGAGTCAAATTAATGTATTTTAGGCACAGTGACCTTGTTAGTGAATTGAAACTCCTTTTAAACACCTACCTTCTGGTACAGATATATACTCCTGAATCTTCTTGCCTTGCTGGCATAAACCAGAGCGTGTCTCCTTTTGTCCAGATTCTTGGATCTTCATCTCTTCCTAATATCATGGTTTCTGAGTCATTTTTGTACCATGTGATATTACGTGTCAAGGCAGAAAAATCCACATGTTTGTATCTGGGGGAAGGGCATTTCAGAACCACAGGTTCTCCGTGCAGTTCATAGTAGTATTGGAAAAACATGGTGTGATCTGGGCAGTTTTCTGTATGAATTAGAGACATTTCATCATTACTGTTGGCCAGGCATACTAATGAGAAGGAAAAGGAGACAGAAAATAGAACAACCAAAACCATGCCCTTACCTGTGCTTTTTCCTTGCTGGAGCTTGAAAGCAGAGGCACACGCTGTGCATGTAATCAGGGCAAAGAAGAACGCATGCATTCTTTCCCAGACGAAATGGGAAGAAGAAGAGCGAGGGAAAGTGTCTTGAAATCTGCAGGCAAGTTTTTTATGAACAGAAGATACAACCAAAATACTCAACATTAACTAAAGGGTTTACTATTCTCCTAACTCCAGACTTGGTAAGCTTTGATACTCCTTGGTGAACAAAAGTGCTTCTTCACTCCCAATTGATGGAAGATAATTTGTGGAACAAGAGCATCTGGTTTAGTGCAAATGCTCCTTGTCTGTCATTTTCCTGCCACTCTGGGAGATGCAAACAACACACCACAAGATGCTGCTGTCCCCCACGGTAGAAGGGTAGAAAAATACAGCTCTGTGTATAAGCTGTGACTGAAGCATGGGCCAGATGCTTCAACTTAGCTGTAGTGTAGCTTGTTTGGATAAGCACAGGAGAAAAGATGCAGTAAAGTCTCTTCAAGTCTCTGCTAAGGCTCTATGCCCTCATTAATCCTCTGCCACATTATCTTCTCCACTGTGGCTATCAAAGTAGGCCAGGCAGCACATATCTGCAGGCACATATCTGCAGCCAAGCTCTCAATGTCTCCAACAAATTTATCTCCTGAGACAGCAGCTTTGACTCCCATGGTATGCACACCCACCTTGCTGTTGAGACACAGGTGAGTTCTCTCATGTGAACACCATAACAGTCTGTGCAAGCAAATGATGACAAAAAAAAGCCTTAACAGCATGTCCTAAGTATGTGGCACAGTGACATCAGGGGAAAAAAAAACTATCTGCTGCAAGTCATTCCTTAGCTATCATATGGGCGTGGGCACAACAGCTAGCAAAAAGCCAATCTCTTACTTAATAATACAGCATTATAACACCGAGTTGCCTCCCATAGTACAAGGTCTTCACTCATTTCCAGCACACTGATGTGGAGCTGTATCTCTTCTCAGGACCACACACCTGGATCTGGCTAGCGACTCCCTTTGCTGTATTAGCAGCCCCAAGGTACGCAAGGAACATACTGTAGGAGGAGATTTTTCTCTCTTTTTATATCCTTAGCTTAATCAAAATACTTGGTTATTTAATTCAGTCCCCTCAAGCAGCCTCCATAGGCCCTACAGAAACAGAAGTTTTTAGGGATAGCTTTCATTCCCAGATCTCTGTTAAGATTCACTTACCTGTGGTTCTGCATCCTTTCAACCATTAGTTTCTCATGAAAAGAGGTGAGAATGAAATTGCTGGTATGGACCTTATATAGAGCTTAACTCAAGGCAGAGCGGAAATTTGTCTCCCGTTGCCCAATCAGATCTATGTCAAAACCAAGTGACATTTTAGGTCTATCTTTCTTTCCTTCCGTAGATTGAGGATGAGGGAAATACAGGCAAAGAGAAAGAAAATATGCGCTTGGATTTCCCAAAAAAGGGGAAATGACTGCTAAATATATGACTAAATTTCCCTTTTTCTGACGAATGGTAGTTTGCTTACACTCATGTCTTCACATGACTTTCTTATACTCTGCCTTAAATAAAATTTCTCATGGGTAACAAAAGGTGTCCTTCAGCACAGTCAGCATCAAAGTAACTGCAGCCTTCACACAATGTATTTTGCAAGTTTTCATGTGGACAATACGGCAGGTTTTTCCTCTTTTGTGATTTCTCAGATAGCTTGTGAATCATGAATGGGTTGATTCCTCTTTCTTTCCATGACACCCATCTCAGTGTCACATTTTGCATGGAAGCTGCCTTCACAGTGGAGTATGCAGAATAGACAGATGTAGGTAGGTCATGGTCTCGGGGCTCATAAGCAGAATGGTAAGATAAGGGTAATTAAGGGTGGTAATGTTAACAACAACCTTTCTAGAAGAGGGCAGTCAAGTGGAAGACTTCAGTCAGCAACAGTACCACAGGTCAGTTTTGCCTTGTCCAGACATGTGATGACTCCTGTGGGCGATTCAGAATTTCTCCCAGCCTCTTGATCCTTGGGAAACCAGCCATCATGCACTGCGTCACTGCTGGCAATATGTGGTGTCTGGCTGACCTCCCAGGGCTGGAGCTGGCACGCAGGTCCCTGCCCACAGACCTCAGACAAACCTCAGCTGAGCAGCCCTGGTCTGGAGCACCAGGATCCTAACTTGACGTTAAGGTTTCCTCATGCTCTTACTAAACAAATAATGACTCAAAAACGAAAACAAAATAACCGCTTAAGATCATACTGCCATTTTCTACAAGGAGAAGTACTATATGGCTGATGGCATCTATCAACATACTGCAGCCTTTGGGGATATGTCATAAATTTGGGTTGCACATTTTCTTTTCTTCAGGCATTATCCACAACATTACTGTAATTTCTGGAAGTAAACAATGGGGAAGGAATCATGAAACTTCATATTTCAATCTGGGATGGTCTTATAGTTTTCATATTGAACCAACGGTGTTATAGTTTCCATATTCTGATCAATACAGTCATTGCAAAGATCTCCATAGCTATCAGACCCACTTGCAGCTGTCTGATTTTCCTCAGATAGTTCTGTTATCCATAAAGCAAAAAGTCTGATAATGCAAATAACATTAGCTACTGTCCTGTAGTCAAGAGAAAGGACTCATCTCTGTTCATACTAGATGCCCTTATCTGGGCTACAAAAGCACTAGTCTAGTTTTCTAGAGATCCCGCACTGCATTCTGAGCATCCAAACTCATGAATTAAGATGATTTTAGCCCTTCCTTTGCCAGGTCAGTGTACAGCAGCCAAACAGAAGGTCCGTCAGATAAAGTGACCCATTTTATATGAAATATAAGTTCAGACTATTACTATACAACAGTCTTCACTTATGCAATGGAGATGGGAATCTCTAATGAATCATAGAATCAAAGAATCAGAATAGTTTGGATTGGAAGAGCTCTTTAAGACCACCTACGTCCAACCCTCTGCTATAGGCAAACACCTCCCTCTAGACCAGATTGTTCAAAGCCCCATCCAGCCGGGCCTTGAATGCTTCCAGGGATGGGGCATCCACAACCCTTCTGGGCAACCTGTTCCAGTGTCTCACTATCCACACTATAAAGAATTTCTACCTGATGTCTGGTCTAAATCTACCCTCTTCCACTTTAAAGCTATTTCCCCTACATGTCCTTCTAAAAAGTCCCTCCCCAGCTTTTCTGTAGGCCCCTTCAGGTACTGAAAAGCCTCTATGAGGTCCTCCCAGAGCTTTCTCTTCTCCAGGCTGAAGAGGTTGATCTGTCTCAGCCTGTCCCTGTAAGGGAGGTGCTCCAGCCCTCTGGTCATCTTCATGGCCCTCCTCTGGACATGCTCCAACAACTAATGGCAACCAGACATTTTCCCAGCTAATAAACTGATGTTAATCACATTTAAGTAGAGCAAAAATGCAAGGAATTATGTTTGATGTCTTTGAAAAGATCGCAACTACCAATTAACCAAGTATCTACAGAATAGTAGTGCACTTCTTAGGTAATGTTGTCCTCAGATTCAAGGATTCAGTCCTAACAAGGATTAACAATTTCAATCAACGTCCTTTAGAAAAGATCTTGGCCATCTTTTATCTCAGAAAATTTGTGATCACACACATCTGTATCAGTACCTTAAGTCAAAATACTTTATCTGGAAGTACAGAAGTCTAATTTAAAGTAGTTTAGCAAAAAAAATGAAAGATGTGATAAGCATTTTTTTAGGACCTGTCTGCTGAAAAGACCATTTCACTTTGTGGTCATTATTATTTATAAACAGAAATATGCAAGTCTAGCAGATACATATATAGAGACACTTTTAGGGAAGCTGGTGTCATTCTGTGGTTTTGTTCTGCAGATGATTCATTTATACTGCTTGAGATGATGGAGCATAGCTGTGAAATTCCTGACTTGACAAGCAAGCTATTCCCTATATGTCTCACTTGTTGCTCATCTCACCAGATAACTATTTCCCACAACATGCAGCTGCCTTGCAGCATTTGGGTGGATTTTTCTCCATAATAAAATAACCAAAATCTCAAACAATATTTAACATTCTAGCAGTTTCTTTCAACCTAGGTTTCAAAAGACCTCCACAAGCAAGACGTGTGCTCACTATCTGCAGTTCATGAAAATTCAGGCATCGTGGAGCAGCAACAAGACCATCTATGTTATGGACAGCTAAAAGACCAGGTTTTTCTGGTGACTACCAGGTCCTGCTGTCTTTGATGGAGGAACTTGTCCAAGCTTTTGTGGCTGATGCTATTTGGCATCCAGGAATTGCACTCACATGGATATTGCCATTTATTCCTGTTACTCGACTTGGCTGAGTCAGCTCTACATGATTAAAAATAGGAGTAAAATGCTCTGGTTCACATGAGAATAAGGTGGTGAGGCATTAAGAAATATTGAATGCTGAAAGCTGACTGGCAAGACAACGCAAAATAAAACACAGCTATTGCACCAACACATGTTCTTGGCCTTATTGATATGAGCAAACCTGGTTTTAATAATTTATAATGTTCTCATGCGTATTTCCCAGATGGGCTCTTGGGGAGCACTGAAATGGAGAGGGAAGAAAAGCTGTCCAACTCCAAGAAACACCAAATAGATGGGACAGAAAGAGTAAGACTGAGCAGAGGGACTAGCCTGATTTGCATCAGATGTCAAGAATACAAAAATTTGCTGGCTTTTCCAGAGAAATAAGTGCTTTCATATACTAATGTAAATGGTAAATGAGAGAAACAGGGAAACACAGGCCAAGAAACATACACTCTGTCATGGAGGGGTGCTTGTTTTGCAAGAGCAGTGGCAGTTTCATTGCAGGCTGCCTCCCTGCTGTCCCATGGCTCCTGAGTTTTCAACAGCTTCTTTCACTGCAAATGCAACCTGGCAGCCTGGGAAGACAGATTATACTGCAAGAGCTGGAAGGAGAAGGGAGAACAGGGAGAAGAAGGAGGAGACCCTTATTGTAGAATTTAACAAGGAACAAGGGACTAAGGGGCTGGAAAGGCCCAGAGCCAGCAGCAATAAGCCACAAGGACTTCAAACAACAGAAGGCTATGTTTATTCTCTCCAGTGCCTCCTCCATGCTCAGCCCAAACAGAGTCAGAACTAGTACAGGAGGGCTGGCTGAGGCTCTCCCTGTGCTGGCCGTCCTTATCACTGCACCCATCATACCTGGGTTTGTGGTTTCCTTCTAGCAAATGGAGAGGTCTTCTCCTGCCCAGTTGTGCTGTACACAGGCTGCTGGCAGCAGGTCAAATCATCTGCACAGAAACACAGCCGTAAAGTGAGTGTGATGGAATAAAGAGAAGATTATTAAAAAAGTGGGGTTTACTGGCTTTGGGATTAAGGGAAAAAACCTTCCTTGGGCACTCTCTGTGTAACATATGAAGCAATGTGGGCAAGCAGTGAAGGCAGACTGTTGCAAAATTGAGTCTTGAAAGATGAAGAGGTAAAGCATCTCTGTCTCTGTGCACTGAAATGGAGAGGGTAATCCAAATTGCTGAGCAGTGATAGTATCACCATCACCATATCTGAATGCTTCTCTGAAATTACAATAAAGATTGAAAAAAACCTCATATTTTCTTTTCATTACTCATGGATAAAAATACGTATGGGCATGCTGAATTGTGTCTACAGTGTGTCAAAGAGCAGCTTCACCAGTGCAGATTGTTTGCTGCGAGTGAAGACAGCCAGGTCACAGTTGAAATGCAAAGACAGAAGCACGTGTACTTCTTTCAGAGAATCATAGAATCATTAAGGTTGGAAAGTCCAGTAACATCACCCAGTCCAACAGTGAAACCATGCCAGTGACCACTCTAGGCCATGTCCCTCAGTGCCACATCTACTCTTTTCTCGGACACTTCCAGTGACGGTGACTCCACCACCTCCCTGGGCAGCCTGTGCCACTGCCTCACCACACTTTTGGAGAAGAAATATTTCATAATACCTAACCTGAACCTCCCTGGCTCAACTTAAGGCTGTTACCTCTAATTCTATCACTGTTATCTGGGAGAAGAGATCAACCCCCACCTTACCACAACCTCCTTTTGGGTTGTTGTAGAGAGCAAATTGCATTTCTGCAGATGATGGTTGACAGGGCAAGTGGACCACAAGCAGCAGCTCAGCTCAAGAAGTTTGCTCAGCTACCAGTCACTCCTCTGCTTGCTTGGAGTAAGCCAATAGCAAATATAATCTACCATGCCTCTGTGCAAGTCTTTATGCCCAGCTGTACACAAGCATGGTCACCCACCGCACTGGGGATGACTAGTGGAGCAAACAATGCCAAGGAAAACAGCAAACAGACACTTCCCACCTCTGTGGCATCTTCTCAGACCACAGGCATTGAGTCAGAAGGGGACACATTTTGAAAGACAGAAAAGCAAACTTGAGATTGCTGAGTAAGTTGATTTCTCTCTTCTCCCAAAACTGTAATGGTGCTTGCAGTTGTGAACCATTTTTGATATATGATGCAACACAATGTTCTCCATGGACTTGCATGTGAAATGTATATGGGAATTTAAAACCACAAGTGTAATTATGAAAAGCTCATGGCAACAGCAGACAGGGGAGGAACTGTGTCCACAGAAGATTGACTTATGTGAGCCATAACATTAGGAATAATGTAAGATTTCTGAATCTGTTACAGTGGATGCCTTAAGCAGCCAATGCAGAAAACAAGGAATTTCAGAAGCCGAGCAAAAAAAAAGCAGATCACAAAATTTTTGTTCACTACCTTTTTCATTAGCTGAACTTAAATTCAATTGGTAGAAAGTAATTTCTTAGCTCTGAGAAACAGTGACAAATATATGTCCTGTGAGTGGTGAAGAACTGAACTTGTGCTGATCATGGATTGTTATAAGTGCACTGGGAGGGTAACAATGACCATTTGTTGTTTTTCAGATGTCCCTGAATGAAATCTATGTTTTGTCCAAAAGATTAAGTTATTTATTTGATGCAGGCAGTAATTTCCTCATTTGTCTTAGTTTTAATATCCTTTTTTATAGTATTGTTCACTTGCTTTAAGAAGCAGGAGCATGAAATTCTTAGAGTGGATACAGTTACCCAAGGTATTTCTTTCCTATTTCACTAACAAGACATGAAAATTATTCACAGAAATTGTGTGGGACTTGAGTGGGGTGTCATAGTGTGAAACATATGAAAATGTAGGTGATATGGAGGTAAAGACACCAGTTTCAGTGGTGTTTTTTATTCCTGCTTATTGCTTGTCCTGTGCTTAACATCACAATGGTCAGTACTTCTAACTGGCAGCAAGAGTGGCTTGAGAAAAAAGGAGAGAAGATGCGAGACTTGTGGTGGATGAGTGATATAACGGAAGAAAGGGTTACAAACAAATGAATAATATAAACAGATTTTTCTTAAGGGAAGGAAAAATTCAGCATGTTTGAAAACAAGACTTAGGAGAAATCAGGTCAGTTCAGAAAAATTTGGGTAATTTAAAGGAGAGAAAACTCAACATGAGGGCTGCCATTCACAGGAAAATATGGATAACTTTAACAAAAGACTTCAAGAAAGTTGAGCTGTTTTTTTTTTGTTTTGTTGTTGTTTGTTTGCTTGTTTGTTTTTCTTCCAAAACATCCTTGGATTCAGAGCTTCCCAGGTCAGTTGGACTGCATGATCTTGGCGGTCTTTTCCAGCCCTAGTGATGCTCTGATTCAAAAATAGAGACCCCGCTGGTCCTTCTGGCTGTCACTTCCAGGAGCTGATATCTCAGGGGCAGTTACCCAGCAGACCTTGCATTTTCTTTAAGGACAGCTCATATAACATGACTTTCTCAGAAATGTTGAACCATTATTTTTATCTTCACGGAAAGCTGGAAAATGTCAGGACCATCACAAACCACCATTTTGGTTAATGTACAAGTTCTCATGAAGTCTTTCCAGGGAGAGTGGTTTCCGTCAGAGTGTATGAATAATTGATACGGATCTTGGCTTGATACCATAGTTACAGGAACAAAACCAAAATGGGGAACCGAACTTTACCATGAAACACCATAACGATATGGCAGCTCTGTTTGGAAACTTTGACCATGATGGGCTCTCTGAAAGTTGCTATGAAGAGCGAGGGCATAGCACTCATGGAACAAGCTATCTTGCTGCTCTTCCATGGTGGGGAGCTGCCACTTGCTTCACAACATGTTTTTGAAATTGCCTGGGCTGAGGGAGCTGTGATTATATATCCTTGCAGAAGACAAAAGATTCCAGAGTAATCCTGAAAGAGTTGTTGTAAGAAAGCACATACTCCTTGGCACTCCAGTGGTAATTTTTAGAATAAGAATCTCTCTTTCTCTCTACACATAGATCAGAAGAATGTGAGAGAAAAATATTGAGAGAAATATACATATCTGTCTGTGGAGAAATTTAGAGACTCGGCACTGCCCCCCAAGCCTTCTGGCTGGACATTCTGCTGGTTGGTCCTTCTCCAGAGATAGGGCTTGAGAACTGATTGCTTACAACTTGTCCATTGCCTTTGGATTCAGCTGCTCACCAGTTCCTTCTTTGTTTGCCTGGCTGTGAAGACCACAAAGTACATCAAGGCTTTCTCCATGCAACAAGGCAGAATATTTTAGAAAGCAGGAGCAATGGAGTTGCAGGGCCCAAGATGACCTGTGCTTCTCAGGGCACTGTCCAGTAGGTCTGCATGTTTCCTGCAAGTACCCAGGACAGTTCTGGAACAACGCATCATGAAACACTTGACCAGAACTCACAGCATTTACCAGCAATCAACATTCATGTGAGGTGTATGTCGTGAAATGAGACCTATAGACAAAGATTGCAGAACAGAATGTACTGTACGTGCTCTACTCACACAACCATATGGAGCTGCAGCACAAATTTGCAGCTGAAAATGCAGATATGCTCTTAAGGTTAACCTCGTGTTTGAAAATAATTCAGCCCTAGCATCCATTTTGAGCAAAACATGATGCTATGAACTTTGGGTCATAAAGCTATAGGCCTCAGGTTTTCTAGGTGTAGTTCAAAGTAATGTGCCAAAAGTACACTGAGCAAAAAGCATCCTATTACTGCTCAAGCAATAGGAAGAAATGCTTGCGAAATAAGACCCTGTGACTGTGTTTACTTAGGCAACATCTCTGTGCAAGTGTTCATTGATCTGTCTGCCAAGGGGCTGTCCCAGATTGCGTATAGCCTGCCTTGTTCCGGAAGAATTGCCACACACTGAGAGGCTTGAACTCGCTTCCCCTTTATGAATCTGGCTGATAAGTTTGCTTCTCACTCTGCAATGAGAAGCTTTCCCTCTTGGCACGGTTCCATTTTCAACCAGGGTGAGTGAACAACGCTGAAGAACAAGATGACATGGAAAGCACCTGAGAACATTGGAATTTAATACTGTAAATACATCCTAAAAGATACCAGGTCAAACGGACATTATAATGACTCATGTCTTAAAGTTCAATGTGTCCTGTTGATGTACATGCTCATTTTTTTTTCTTTGCTCACTAGGATAAGGGAGTTTGGAAATCTTGGCTCAAGCTACTGAATATTATATCCTGCAGGACATCTACTTATGACTAGTACTACCTGTATGCCTTTTTCCCCTAGAAAATACAACAAGAAACTTGTTCCATACTGTAGGATGCTTCCAATTTTGGTGGATTTTGGAACCTGCTTCCAAAAGGTCATCACTATATTCTGCAGTTAGACGTTATAATGTTTGATAAAATTATAGACTTTGTTTTCTGTGTAACATCTCCTTCCAGCAGCTGAAGTTGAAGGAATATCATGGTCTCTAATGACTCCATCCGCTAAGGTTAAGAATATTGAGTCAATGTCCACATGCATCTCACCAATGCAAATGTAACTGCATTATGGACTCCAGTACAGCAGGGAAAGAAGCTGCAGAAGCAGTCACATGGAGCTAGTTATCATTTCAGTATTGAACTTACCTCTCCTTTCAGTCCTGGCTCTTATCTCTTTTCTTCATTTATATTTATAATTTTTATCATCTCTTCATTTATATATAAATATATGTTTTTATAATCTCTCTGCTTCATCAAGTTTGAATGTGTGATACAAAACTAATAGACTCTAATATCTGGTCTTGAACTTTCTTTGGTCCACTGCCAGTTATCTTTTCCTGAAAGATTTAATCCAAATTTCAACAAAAATAAACCATGCATTGTTTTTGTCCGGCTCCAAAAATAACAACTCCCTTCTCCATCTGTGATTCACAATAAATACTCGTTTTATCATGTGTCCAGAGGTTTTTCAGCAGCCCTAGAAACTGGAAGCTTAAAACTGGAGATGATTTTCCATTTGAATTATTATTCAAACAGTAACATTTTTCTTAATTAAAAAAAACAATACATACACCTCAAACCAAATGTGGTCCTGATTATTTCAGAGAAAAAAAAATCATATAGGCTTCATGAGGATCTTTACGGATCTTCTTTTTTATTCTAAGAGTTAGCAGCTCAAGCAGCTTCTCCTTCTCCAGTTCATGTAGTATAACTCGGTTTTTACCAGAAAGACAGCTGGCACCCATCTGTCTGCACATAATGCCACTTACACTGCTAACTTAGCTGCTTTTTTAGATCCTTGTTCTCTCTTTCTTCATATCACACACTGTGCACTTCAAGGATACCGTACTTGCTTTAAATACATTTCAAATGCAATGCTTTTTAAAAATAATGCCCAACAGTGATCAAGTAACGAAGTCTGAGTCCACCAGTTCGAATTTCAACACACAAGCACAGACTGAAAGAAGGAAATTCATCCATCCACATACTCAGTGTTAGGGAAAAAGGCTTAATAGAGACAACACAAAATGACCCCTTTGGGCCTAAACAACCTCAAGTCCAGGGACAAAATCCGAACCTGATGCTGCCCCAGAAAGACAAGTCTCAGCACCAGCCATCATGATAACTCTTGGAGAAACAAGGCCAAAGCATTTTGCTTCTCAAGTCCAGTTCTTGTCATGCAACTTAAACAGTTCAGATCTATTCTCAGTGAGGAACAGCCCAGGTTTCCATACCAGGTTTATTTAAGGTAGCTTTTTTATTTTACTGCATGCTCTTAAGTGTTCTTTTAAATATAGTAAAAGCTTAATAGCAATTTTCTTGCAATATAAAAGCAATAAAAAAAAAAACTATAAAAAGCAAAGCAACGTAAGATGTGCAGTGTATCTCTGTGACATTTACACTTGGTCTATTTTAAGATTAATTAACACGCTCACATTCATAGGGTACTTGAGAAATAACAGACATGCTTGTCACTTATGCCTGGGGCTCAAAGACTTAGCAGAAAATAGAACACTGACTTGCTGTTGTTCAGGGAGACCTCTGGTAAGTGATAGCTACATGGATCACAAGCGCTTTGTTTCACATCATGAAGAAACACAAGTATCAAGCACTCTTCCCAGAGCAAGAGCCCAGATGCTACATTATGCTCTGAACAACACAGTGAGCCAATAGATCAAGTTTACCTGTTTTCCTCACCGGAATTACACACTATGCACTACCACAATGGGTTGAGCTCATGCTCAAATCACAATCAGCTGAAGTAGTCTGAATCTTGAAAGTGCAATGAAATGAGAGTTTTAAAGTCTCAAAAGGAGATCAAAATGGCTTCATAACACATCTACGTGATACCACCTTGACAAAAGTTTTATGTTTTTTCTAGTTTGTATTGTTTCTGTAAGGACAGAAATAAAAATCACTGGAACAGGTTGCCCAAGGAGGCTGTGGATACCCCATCCCTGGAGGCATTCAAGGCCAGGCTGGATGTGGCTCTGGGCAGCCTGGTCTGCTGGTTGGTGACCCCACACATAGCAGGGGGGTTGAAACTGGATGATCATTGTGGTCCTTTTCAACCCAGGCCATTCTGTGATTCTATGACTGATACTATGAGAAATCTAAAGGAGAAATTTGAAGCATGTCTACAGCCTTCCCCAGTGCCTCCTTCAGCCTTATTGGGGTACACACATGCTTTAAATATCTCAGACATATAGCAAGGAGACCAATAGACCATCTAAGGGATTAAGACTCTACATTCCAAATATACTGTTTGTTCTATTGAGAAATGAACCGCTCCCTGCTCTCTGCTTACATGAATCTGCCTGAACTAATAATAAAAGTAGCAGTACAGCAGAAACCTCACTGGTCCTTCCAGGAAAAGCCTCTCTACTGAGGGAAAACCAGAACGGAAATCACAAGCATTGTGAGAGTGCCGGAAACTGCTTTCTAACTGTGGGCAAATGAGATTTTGTTTTCCTTAGAGGCTTTTTAGAGTAGGCTTAAATGGTAGAAGATAATATGAATCCAAGAATAAACACAGCCATCATTAAAACTTTTCAGGATGAGATTCACAGCCTCCCCTTACCTGTGTGCTACAGATGTCATATACCCTGACAGCAAAACCACCACTTCCACATCTTGCAAGTCTCCACGGCCACTGTGAACACTGCCACTGTGAAACTGCAGCAAAATGTTTTTTTTTAATCTGAAATGTGAACCTGTTTAGACTGTGGCTTGAAGTTGACAACCTTAATGTAGGTACAAATAAAAAAAAAAAGTCAAAAATAATGTAAAATATTGAAACATGCAGAGCAGTAAAGATACTGCAAGTAAAACGTGTCCCTTGTGATTAGAAGTCTTTACATGTACAGCATCACTGCTATTCAGCCAGAAAAGGATTGCTTTACTTTTTCACCTCTGATCCATTACGACTTCCAGAAAGTATTTTGTGCCACTGCCTCTGCACATTTCAGACTTCTGAGCATCCCTTACTCTATTGCTATTGCACAAAACTCCCACAAGATCACATCCTACATGCCAGCAAGAACTTGGCATCCTTGCTGAGGGACACCACCAGCTCAGCACATATTTTACAGGAAGCAAACTGGATGTACTTCTCTGATGGTCACATCTTCATGAGAATGGTGCTTGCTGGAGTGAGATTAGAACTTGCAAAATGAGCTTGCTTAAGAACACCCTATTTCAGATCCAAAGGGAACTTGGAGGCATTCTCTTTCAGTGTTTGAGAAACATTAGCATAGGCAATGCTTTCCAGAGTAAGTAGTGAGAAAGACCATTACAAAATTTCGTTAGTCAAACTTCAGAGTCACCCCAGCCAATTGGTAACCAAATCACATACATGAAATTATAGCATTTTCTGTTATGTATCACACACAGAATCACAGAATGGCCCAGGTAGGAAGGGACCTCAAGGATCATCAAACTCCAACACCCCCTCCACAGGGACACCAACCTTCACATTTAATACTAGACCAGGCTGCCCAGGGCCTCATCCAACCTGGCATTGAACATTTGCAGGGACGGGGCATCCACAGCTTCTCTGGGCAGCCTGTTCCAGCACCTCACCACTCTCATAGTAAAGAGCTTCCCCCTGACATCCAACCTAAATCTTCCCTCCCTCAACTTTAAACCATTTCCCCTTGTCCTACTGTTATCTACCCTTTCAAAGAGTTGACTCCCCTCCTATTTATGTACTAAAAGGCTGCAATGAGGTCACCCCACAGCCTTCTTTTCTTCAGACTGAAAAAGCCCAGCTCCCTCAGCCTGTCTTCATAGGGGAGGTGCTTCAGCCCTCTTGCCAAAAGATAGGAAATGTAGAAGCCAGAGCTGCATTTGGCCTGTTCAAAACATCTTTTGCAGCCTCATCCCTACATGCAAATCTTCTACTATTGTCACAGATTTCCATCGTTTGCCCAAACCTGTTTGCTTACAAGCTGGAGCACTGTCCTGTCTGCAGACACTTTGCACTGGAATTAGTGCACAAGTACACACTGCAGTGCAGAAATCCCAGAGCCACAGTTTTGATGGACGGAGCAATAGTTATATTCACTGAAAATCCTCCAGTGTTGCTTCAACCCATCATACTGTAATACAAGCATTGCTTTAGGCAGAAACTGAAGTCAGTTCCAACGCACTTGTCCCAGATTGATCACAAGAGCTCTGGAGACATAGAAATCAAAGATGGATAGATAGCAAGGACAACAAGAAGGTGAGAAAAGGAAGTCAGGGGGAATGAGACTAATAGTATTTCTCCAAATATGATCAACTCTACAGCAACTGAAAAAAATAATTAAATTTTTTAAAAAATAAAAAATAATATATATATTATTAGATATATCTATATATATCTATCTATATATCTACATATCTATTATATATATATATATATAGAGAGAGAGAGAGAGAGAGAAATAAATAACCTCTCACTCTTCCAAAAGGTGAGAGTCCTGCAGGGCCTGAAGCTGTGATTCGCAGTGGGAAGAAAGCTTCTCCTACAGTCAGATGTGGGATGATCCTGAATGCCAGGACTTCACTGAGCAACACAACTTCACGCCCAGCTTGTCAGGCCTGCAGGGCAGCACAGGGCCTTTCCAACCCATCTCTTCCCAGGCTGAGGGCACAGCTGTGGGTGGCATCCAGGTGCACAGTCCCTGGCATCTCTCCTTCCTTCCCCACAGGCACTGAGAGTGGAACTTGAGCTCTCGAGTACTTGGTCCCACCACGCAAACATCTCCCAGCTACTGGGAAATCACATCCTCTTGCAGGCAGCACTATTATTACAGAGGAATGGCAGGAAGGTCTGGTAGTCAGCTGTTCCAGCAGTAGGAATGAGATCATGGCGCTCTCCCTGTGACTAGAAATAAAACTGAAACCAAAAGGGCAGCCTATTTATGGAAGGGTGGTAAAAAACATGTCAACAATTTCACTTTGACTGTTCTTATGACCTCACTGTCCTCTTCCTACTCACTGCTGCTGTGCTGCATGTGAGAACGGGCTCCCCGGGGCACTGAGCAGCAAGGACAAGGCCCTCACTCCATCCCAGGTCACCGCAGGAGTGCCATGTATGGAGACAGCTAAAACCCTGAGCAACCTAGCACCTCTCACAGGGAGGGCCTGCTGGTGTTGTGCCGTGCCTGGCCAGCTCCATCAGAAGGGCTCAGCACCTAGCCCCACCGGCTGAAGGTTGCTCTTCATTGCCTACAACCTCACAACGTACCTGAGTTAACTTTCCATGTTCTGAGGTACCTTGGATGTGGTTGACTGTAATGAGGAACAGAGATTTACGCATTTCTCCCAGTTCACGCTCCATCCAAGTTTCTGCAGAATCCAGATTCACGCATTTCATTTCCAGACAACATTTCTGATTGGGCCTAAGGGAATGCTTTATCTGCTAGTCACTCTCCAGACTGCCTATTCTGACTGGTCTTTTAGGAAGAAAAATTCTGCGGCAATGAATCTTAGCTGCAAACTGAGCTCAGGGGAGCAATATCTTGGATCGATCTCAGCTGAGAAACACAATTGTGAGGCATTCTCTGTGAAAGTGTGAACAGCAGTGCTGAATAAGGCTGTGTGATTTGTAGCCATGTACACATGTGCAACAAGGAGCAGAGGGGATCTGTTCTTAATGCCCCCGTGCTGCAGCGTGGGGGCACGTGCCTGTGTCATGAATGGTGCAATGAATCTCTCTTTGAAAGCCCTCGGGTAACAGGAATGAGGGGTGCCATGAGGGATGCATGGAAGAAAGTGACTTTGTGCTGTCTTTACAAATACAAGATCACAGTATGTGCCTGTTACTTTAGGGTAGAAGACACATTTTTAAAGACGGTCAGTAAATCACTTCCCATCGACAAGCTTGAGAAACAGACACCAGAAATAAGACACCACTGAAGACACTGATTTTATAGCATAGCATAGTCAGCTCTTCTTTCTCTTTTTCAGCCCAAACTTCTCTTTGTTCCACTGGAAACATGTTTTTACTTAGGTAATACCCAGCTTATCTCCTCTCTAACAGCCATCCATCACAAGCTCTCCCCCCTCCTGCCCCCAAGCCATAGATGTGGCTGGCTGAACACAGAGGTTGTTCTCTCCTTGTGTTTAGCATACCTAAAGAAATCCAAATCTTGGTTGTTCCAACAGAAAACATCACTTATAGGCACCTACACAAAACACACAACAGGCTGCAGCTTTACACACGGGTTTTGGAGCTATTCTCATCTCCTCAGAGGCATAAATGTAGCCTCATGTAACACATTTCCTCCATCAACAAACTTTGTGAGCCAGACCATGAAAGAAGTGCTTTCAAAAAGACCAGCATTTAGTGGAGGTGGATGTAGGAAACAAGGTGAAAATAACATAAACTCCAAATTATAGTTAATGTGATGACACAAAGATGGTTATTATAGAAAATAAAATATTAGAACATCCAAATTGAAGAAATTAGTTTTGACCAACTACTGCAATGCCTCACTTTGACTTTTCTGAAACAAAATGTGTTTGAAATTCTCTTCATTAATACATAAATACATTAATTAATGATAACAACCCCAAATCAGTTTATTCGTTATTTCAAATTGAGATTAAAATAATAATAATAATAAAGTGCTTCTAATGTTAACCCTCTCCCACCTTACAGGAACGTAGTTTGTTACTATTGGGAAACCATATTAAGCTGATACATCACATGATAAAACGAGCACTTTGGATGACACCAAGTAAGATACACATAAGGCTCCCAAAGTAATTAACAAGGATAAAGAGTTTTTGAATGCTTATCCCTCCCATGAGGACCATCTGTTGTAGTCTGAATATGACACTTCAGGAAAAGATTACAAACGTAATTAAATTTTGAGCAGTAGTAAAGGGGTCTGTGTTAAGTTTATCTTTGGAATGTGAAACCCTAGCATTTTTTCAATTTTCAGCATTGCTGAGGAATCCTTTTTCTACAGATTTGTGTCACAGTAGCAGCTGGTTACGTGATGCAAGGTGGTACTCGAAAATATGCAACAGATGGCAAGTCCTACAAAGAAGATTTTGACGTCATGAAAAACGTGTTAAAACCTGGTGGCCTGCTGACTTCTCAGCTCATCGTTTGTAAGATACAGCCACCCTAGGTCTCTGTCTCCATCAGCAGCACACCTAGCCCTCCGCACAGCCTCCAGGGCAGCTGCTTGTGAGCCAGCTGTTACCTGCCATGTTTCACAAGGGGACTTTTAAGACTAATGGCCATCCAACGTTTGTCACAATGCTGTAAACTGAAACTTTTCCCAGTCTGATTTCCAGGTTCAGCCATCTGAGCATTGTGGATTGAACCAAGGACGCTGTTAGCCAGTCTCAGCCCTGTTGTCCTTGGTCTGTTAAGAGATTGGAACTGCCAATTCACCAAACCACTCAACGTTAAGCATGTGAAGAACTCAGCTGAAGCTGGCTGCTGGCCTGCATGCTTGACAGTATGCACGAGTTAATGCACTTTGCTGAGCCTTAGTTCAAATGATGCCACTGAACACCGTGTGATGCGAAATAAATCACTTCATAAAGGGAACCCACTGCTTTCGTTAGCAGAAAAATGAGATTCCTTTTGAGATACATTTTGAAATAATTCTAGAAAATACTTTTATTGGAATGGCAGACAATAAATGAACTCATGCCTAACCCACATTACTCCAATTTAGAAAAAATAGCTTTAAAAAAAACCTATCATACCAGCATAGTAATGATAATTGCAGCTTAATTACCCATAACTGATTCTTTATGCCCTGAAATAATTTATTCTCCTTTTATACTTGTCTCTGATAACCATTAGAGTCATTACAACTGTGAGTCTGTAATTACATACTTTGCATTTTAATTTTCTTTGCCACTTCATCCTCTCTTCCTGTCTTTCAGTTAATTTCATTACCAAAACATGGAGAAAATTTCCACTTGGATTTTCCAGAAGTTCTTGTGATTTGATGTGGGGAGGTCTGGGACTTCATGAAGTCCAGGGAGACAGATCTTCAGACCGAGCTTCTGCACACACACGTCTGCAGCTCCCCCAGCTGAGCTCCTCCATGTGAGCTCTACATCGGCGTAGGCCCAATCACCACAAGTCTTCAGGTTTGGGACTAAAGCATTCCACAGAGGTTAGAACACAACTAAAAGCCTGGGAGGATGGGGGCTGTGGCTGTGTTTGTGTTTGAAGTAAACAGATGCTTAAGGCTGCAGTGGACTTAATGCCTATAGCTGGGTGATAACTATACATCAAAATCACCATCTTAAGCATCATAATTGCTTTTTAATCATAGAAGGCATTCTCTGAGCCTTTAACTTGTGTTAAAGAGGCACAAACCCCCAGCTCCTTGCAGCAGGTGCTACTTTCCATGCTGAGCTTGGGTGAGAAATGGGCCACCATCTGGCTGTGTTCACTCTACTTTTAGCAAAGTTGATGCCTTTGACCATTTTGTTCCTTTGCATTTGTTCTATGTTCCTCGCTTGGGCCTGTCTCACCACTGCCACCAACCCAAGCCCCACAGAGATCAGCTGCTCAAACGCCCTCATCTTTAATCTCCATCTTCCTGTTGCACAGTCCTCCACAGGAGCATGAAAGTGTTGCATGCTATGGCCTGTGTGACCCAAAACCCCTAGGGCTGCTGGATCCAGATGCACACCATGTGCTCTTGTGCTTGACTATCCAAAGTCTTCTAACTCAGCGAAGTGTTCAGCTGGTGATGGACAATGAAGGAAAGCTGGCAGCTGCAAGAGCAGCTTGCTGGCTCTGACAGCTCTCTCAGTTCAGCCTCTCTCGGTATCTGATATGCACAGAAGCGGAAAGCTCGAGGGTTTCAGATACCTTTGTCTGCAGAAAGCAAAGGAAACCCTGGAATGTGTTTCAGCTCACAACACCCCCTTGCCTTCAAAAGATGAAAGCGGGTGGGAAGGCTGGAGGCCAGGAATGAAAGTTGCCCCCTCCCTCCAGCAGAGAGCAGCCTATGCAGAAGGAAACATCTGCTGCTTATCTCCACTGAGAAAAACAGACATGGTTCATGGTGGAAAAGATGCATAAAGGCTAACAGGAACTCTGCTGGCACACACAGCAGCCTTGTATCAAATCTGCCCAGTAATCAGGGCTCGGTGCTCAGAAAGCCTGGCTAATTTCTTGGATCTGTGCTTTTAGACCATGGGAGAATCTGGCCCAGGTCTCCAGCTCATGGCACTCCCTTAGCAGTATCCCATCCCAGCCACCAACGCTGAAGGTTGGAGGGAGGTGGGAGGGCACGTACACAGCCCTTCCAGGTTGTCCTTTGGGCAACATCTCTTCCCAAGCCACTGGCCACATACCAGTGTTCCTCAGCTTCTTCTTTTTTCTTTTTTCTTTTTTTTTTTTTTCTTAAAAGAAAACGTTAATTCTCAAAAGAGCAATTGCACCATGAGATAGGGCTTTCTGGAAAAAAAAAAGAAAAAAAAATTAAAAATGCCCTCAAAAGCCCAAGTTTGTTGTCAAAGTCTCCATAAAATTAAGAGATTTGACAATAAGGCTTTTGTTCTTACACAAGCAATTGGGCAACATGCAGTTTGATTTCTGCAGCCAGTAGATATTCAAAATACTTTCCACATACGATAGGTGTCAATTTGACTTTATTTAAGGAAAAACGGGGAAAAAACAGTAATTTCCATAATACACAGAAGACAAGTTAGATAGCACTGCAAAAAAAAAGGCTGAGTGTTTTACTTGTCACCAGTCTGCTTTGCAGCTCTACGATTAGTAATTTTAATGCAGTTTGTCATTTCGTAGTATCGTTTAGCATCTTTATAATCAGCAGAACCTGGGGTTATAAATCACAAAAAGTGTACTACTACTACTATGAAAAACTAAAAAACCCACAAAAATCACTTTCAAATAAACCATAAATATGTGATGCACATTAGTGTAACAAAACCATTTTTGTAAACATTTTCTCCAACATAACATGTGCATAAGATAAAAAATAAAAACACTGCAGTCATACAAGTTAGGGTTACTTTGACTTAAAGATACAGAAAATTATTACTTATTAAAGCTTAAAACTAAACCTAGGAGCTTTTCTTTTCTTCTTTGCTTACAAAAGCACTGTTTAGAGTTCGATGTCTGTATACGTAGTGGTTTTGTAATACTGGGTTTACCTTGCCATATCGCTGTCCTGGCACTTCTACGGAGGCGAAGACAGAGGGAGCTTCCCCCCAGGAGCCTCCCAACGCCAACAGCGTG
Source organism: Perdix hodgsoniae (assembly GCA_035772895.1). NCBI lineage: Eukaryota > Metazoa > Chordata > Aves > Galliformes > Phasianidae > Perdix > Perdix hodgsoniae. Next base: position 6,108,076 of record JAPSGF010000027.1, on the reverse strand, counting down.
CATCCATGACCTGGGAATCCCTAACAGCACTGGAGCATCTTCCTCTGGGAGAACAGCATCAGCTTTCAAGGACTACATTGATTTTGGAGCACAGAGCGCTGGAAGAGTTAAACCACGCAGACTGACATTGGGTCAAACCAGCTGGGGTAAGCTACACTACAGGGCCGATGTGTGATTACACCCGCGTTGCTTCTCCGAGTCCCCTTTAGTTCATGAGAGTACAAAAGGTTCATCGTTCCTCTGGCTGACCGCGCCAGGCATGAAAAGAACACATCCTTCACCTTCAACGCTATCCAAAAGTCAGACGGTTAAAAAAAATATTTCTAGGTACTCCTCTGCCAGCAAATGTAAGGCTTTCTTGAGTTTTAATTCTTTTGGTGTGTGGGGTGTGTGGGTGTGTATACATGCACTCGTGGTACGCATCTACCACTCACTCTTACACTGTCTGTGGCGTTTGAAGGAGCCTTCAGCAGAAACGCTGCTCGGGTTTGAAGGATTTACAGCAGTCGGATTGATATCAAAAGAAAGTTGGCTGAGTCTCAGCTTCGCACAGCTCATGCTCACAGCTGGGCGCCGGCTGGCTGGAGCACACGTGCTGGAAAAGCCCTACCTGCCATGCCAGGAGAGAAAGTTCAACGCAGCAGAAGACAAAGCCCACGGAACACTGAGAGCCTGTTCACTGAATGAACAGCTTAAGGCAGCTGTCAACAAAGTACCCCACCAAAGGAATAATAATAATAATAATAATAATAATAATAATAATTAAAAAAAAAATGGCTGAATCATGACACTGTGCATTATTACATCACCAACAGATTATTATACACTCAAGGTTTTCTCAAGTAATGAACATGTAGCCATTAAACAAATTATTACTCTCAAGACATTTATTACAAATGTCAGAACTTATTAATAAAATAAAACTGACTTAAAAAAAAAAAAAAAAAAAAAAAAAAAAGAAAGAAAAAAGCCAGAGCTGGGATCTTACATCTAAACACAAGTATACGTTGTTTTTATGAATAAGCAGTATTAACTACATTCTTAAAAGAGTTTTAGTGCATTGCATTCTTAAAAAAGAAAAACATCACCGCCCCAAAATGTTTCCTACAACATTTAACAGTTTATAGAACTAGCCTAGTTATTTACCTGCCTGTTGCTAAGCCCACATGTTAGAAGAGTGAAACCTCCGGTTTTAGGCTAAATTCAGACTTCTATTAAGGATGAAACTGGTTTAGAAAAACGCTTGCTTTCCAAATTTAGTCAGCAAATTACAATAATCAGTGTCTCACTGCCATAACGCTACCACTATTGCCCCAACGGCCCACTCTCTCCTCCTGCTGAAACTTGCTACACGATAACAGTCAGAAACCTTTCAATCTGGTAGTTTTGGTATTAAGATTAAATTAGACATTAATGGTTTTCATCTAAAAATGTATAAACTAAACCACCTCTTTTCTTTTACGCATTAAAAACAATGAGGTAGGCACAAAAAATAAACATATGTAGTTTGGATTTTATTTCTTTTTTTTTCTTTTTTTTTTTTTTTTTTTTTTTTTTAGTTCTGCGAGTGCAGACTGTGGTAAAACTGTTGTTGCACTTCTAGGTTTAAACAAAAATTAAACCTTTAACTGAGGCAGTGCTAATACTGTGACATAACCAAGTTCTGGCCTAACACAGAATCATTATAGAAAAAGAACTTTTTTTCTCTTTTTTTTTCTTGTTTTTTTCCTTTTTTTTTTTTTTTTTTTTTTCCTTTTTCCTTTTTTAAACCATCTGCACGTTTCAGGCAATACCTGGTACACAGAAAATGACTAAAGTTATTGGCCAGGCCAAAAGAAAACTGCAGAAACAAAAAAAACAAGAATTCCACCCTGACCCCTTCCCACCCTCCCTGTCCCCAAGAAGTTGTTCTCCATCCTAGTCACTGCATCTTTCACATTTTATAAATATTAACTTCTTAAAACCTGCACCTTCCTCTTCGTCCACGTATTGTCACATTACAAAAAAAGAAATGTCAATTAAATACATTGTTAACATTACTAGATAGACTAGATCTGCCCTTCTGTTTCAGCCTTTCTGACTCTCTACACCACTTCTCACCTTCTCTTGCCTGCCTCCTGTCCACTCAACAGCATGTTCATGGTAAATCTGTTTTGTTTTCCTTTTTTTCCCCCCCTCTGTTTCAACGCTAACAGAGTCCTTCAAAGCCTAGGAATCCTGGAGCTGAAGGCAAAAGAAGACCTGTAGCTTTCTAGCGTGATCCCAAACCTCAAAGACACTGTAGCACCTGATGGCAATATCTTTACAGCACCAGCTGCCTCGCAGCCTCAGTTGAAAAACAAAAAGAAACCTAACACCAGTGATGCCTGCACACACATTTACACAGAGTGCTGCATTAGTGCAGGTCTGTACTCCAGTTGAAAATAATTCCGAGTTATGAAGATCTCAGACTCTGGATGTCAGCAATTCCTCGCCAAAGCCCATTGCTTCTACCAGCTCAGAAGAGAAGTCCTGCCAAGGGTCATGAAATAAACTTGACTGCTTCCACCCGACCGTACGGAGGCAAAGAAAACCTGTGAAGAAAAGAAAAATTCAACAGGTAAGGAAGCAGAGACTTTCCTTTGTCTTTGCTGCCTGTGACATCTACAGTGCCATTACAGTTCTGTACTGGGTCTGGCTGAGATGGAGCTGACTTTGTTCATAGCATCCTGCACGGTACTGAGCTTTGCACTCATGGCTAGAAGAGCACTGCTAACACACTGGTGTTTTGGCTGCTGACAAACGGTGCTTGCACAGCATCAAGGCTTTCTTACCAGGCCCCTTACCCCCAAAGGCTGGGAGAAGATAACACCTAGACGGTGGACCCCAAATGACCAAAGAGATATCCCATACTGTATGAAAGCATGCTCAGCAAGAAAAGCTGACAGAAAGGAGGAGGGATGAGGACATCGTTGTGACGGGAAGAAACTGACAAATTTCTTATTACGCTTGGCTTGCACAGCCAAAGCTTTTGCTTTCCTTATTAAGCTGTCTTTATCTTGATCCATAAGTCCTTTCACACTCCTTTTATTTTCTCCCCACTCCACGTAAGAAAGGAGTGTTCGGCTGCTGGTTGGGGCCAACTCACTGCAAGCACCCGCTTAAAGTACACATTTATCATCTCGGCAAGAAACGGGGATGGGGGTGGATTATACCTTGTCATTGCGTTCACATAAGAACTTGAGTCTTTGTGCCCTTTTGTGCATGAACACACCGTCCAAGTGTCCAGTTTCTACTGAGCGTATTTCGATCGCTTTTTCTCCCCAGCCCATAATCTGATTGGATCGAATATATGCTGTGGAGAAAAAACACAGTACAACACAGCCCGTTAGGACAGGTAGAGGGCAACACAGAGTAACTTTTTAAAAAAGCAGAGGAATGTATTTAAACACTGTAATTAACAACGACTTCCCTGTACATACTGTAAAAACACGCAAATGCTCAGAGTGCTATTTCAGACTTCAGCATTTTCACAGTGCCCCCAAAATACCCTTTTTTTTCCTTTCACTACCACGCGAGCTGTCCATGTTAGTAATGTATTTTGTGCCTGAGCACTTACGGCACAATAGAAGCTTTCCAACCTTCAATTAAATGGAAGGAACACTGAGTTTTACAAAAATTTTTCCTCCCAAGTTTGGCAATGAGACAGGTTAATTAGGTGTTGACAAGGAGAAAACAGAACCCAAAGTTTAAACAGACAAAGCCTATCCACTCCGGAACATCCCCAGCACCATTTCAGTGTCTTACAGTGTCACTTCCTTGCTTTGAAGGAGTTTGTTGGCAAAAGAAAAAGAGACAGAATGGGAAAATTAGGAGAAAAAAAAATAAAAAATAAAATAAAAAACTGTTAGCCGCCTTTAATAGGAATAATGTTTCAAAAATCTGCTTTCCTTCCCAAGAAAGCCAGCTGGCCTGACAAGTACTCTGCATATTTTAAAAAAGGTTCATATTAAGCTCTCCAAGTGGAAGTGCTATTATTTGTCCTTCTGCTTTCCTTTGCACACAAATAAATTAAAAACGAGCATCTATTCCTCAGGGTATCACTGGGGGAAACAGATTAGTACTGGCATGAGGAAAAAATCTGTTCCTGATAGCATTAAAAACTGAATGAAGGAGAAAGGCACTAGCATTATGAAAAGGTATATTCAGAAAGAAATTTGATGGATAGTCTTAGGAATGCTGCCAAAAATAACATATGGGAACTTAGTGAAGAATAAGCTGTTGCCTCTGATTTGTATGCATACTGAACAGAAAAAAATAAAAAGAAACACAGCAGATCTCAACAAGGAAAAATTAAAAAGATTTAATTTCATAATACTTTCCCACTTATGTTATCTTTTTTCACATTAATTTTCAGTGAAATTAAACCAAATTATCTGCTACAGTACAACACATGTCTATACCAACACATATACCGTTGTGCCAGAATATTTTTACATATGTCACTAGTGATAACTGAGCCAAACATCTTATTAGAATTGTCAGACGAGATATTCTGATGGTATCAACTGCCTCTGTGCCATTTACTTCACAGCCACTTCAGTCCCCAGGGCTCTACAATTTGCCAGTTGATATAATCTGCTTGCTTTCAGATCTAGTCAAGAGTTAAATGCAGCAGAGTGAACACACCATGCACAGAACTTCTTTAAATCTCCTTCTCCCACGTTGCTCTAACAGCAGCAGTAACCTAAGCAGTAACCTACTGATCCGTGTATTTATTCCAAAGCAAGCAAACTCAATGTGTTTGCACAACAAAACAAAGGCATAACTACAGCCCATGCCATATTCAGCACTGAAATAAAGCAGCACAGGCAGCAAGAGCACCTATACCAACAGGCTATACCAACACTTACATGCAAAGGTAGATAAGCAATCTGCAGATGAATTAGAATAAACCCATCAAATCAGATAGACTGTTATCAACCTGTAATAATATCCTGTGTGCCACCTTACATATCTTTATAGTTAATGGTTTTCCTAATTTTGTTGCTGTCTAGGAAAAATTCTGTAATGGACTGCAAAGATCATGTTGTATGATAAGGGAGTTTTTTTATTCCTGAAGTCCACAACACGTTTGTTTGGATCTTGTTCTCAAAAACTCAACATGAAATGGATTCATATGATTCCTCCGAACTTTGCACAGCTGTTTTTCAGCAATATTACAGCATTGCTGCTTCTGAATCTGAGGTCAAACCCAATGCATTTTCCTTCTGCCCACATGCACTCCCACTTTCTCACAGCACATTACATTTGATTCTGTCACGGCACTTACCAACTGAAGTTGGCATTTCTCCCCACTGCAGAACCACATCCTTGGTGATCCTTCCATATGTGTTTACGTAAACTCCTTCATCCTCATAGCAGACCAGTAGCTCCATTCCATCCGTATTTGGGAGAATTATGATTGCGTGAGGTTGGATACTGCTCTGGATCTAAAGAGACAGAAATGAGGACAAAGTCTTTTTTCTTTCTTTTTTAATTTTAAAACTGAAGAGCCCATGCTGGGGGAAAGGCCTAAGTGAATTCTGATTTTTGTCTGATAGCAGATCAAGGATGCACACTAGAAGTGCTAGCCTCCCTCCAACTTAGACTCCCTACACAGAGACAACAGATAATTAGAAAATGTTAGGGAATTAATTCTTCTATCTTAAGGCAGACATCTAAAAACAGGAAAGATGAACTTCTCTGTAGGAGTGCCTTTTTTTTTCCACAGGAGAGATGGAGCCATGTGGTCTTTGCCAAGCCTGCTGAATATTATCAGAGGGCAGTCATACCATTCATACTGCCACTTTCCTTGCAGCGGACTACGCACTATGCACGCTATGCATTCAGCCATCTACCTATCATCCCTGAAATCCAGATCTGAGCAGGCAGCTCCCAGGCAAGTAGATACATTGACCCTGAGGACAGGACACAGGACAAGGCCCAAGGCCCTAAGCCACATTTGTTTGTCCCCCTCCACCTGCTCCCACTTCGCACAGGGACAGCCTAACACATTTTTCATCTGAAAAGAAGGAGGGAGGGGAAAACCAGAGGGAAAGAAACTCTCCCACCCCAGGAAGAACTCTTACATGTGTTGGTAGATAAATATCGTAGACTGATCCTGAATCCACATCAACAGCATGGAAGCCAGCACAGGAACCATAAATGACTTTTAGTCTCTGACCCTCCTCTACAGTTAGATCCACCAGCAATGGCTTATGTACCAATTCACCAAACGACTGCAAGAAAACAATTAGTGAGATTTACTTTACTGTTTAGAACCTCAACAGGTTTTATAAAAGCATGCTGTTGATGCACAATTGACGAGTCTACTCCTCCAGTAGACCTTTGGCCTCCATCCACCAGAGCAGTTAGAGGCTTCCGCAGACAAGGAGAGATCACTCAGCATCCCGCTGCATTTCAGTCATATAATATTATACACTCTATTCCCTGGGGTTTACTTTGTCGGTCTGTTTGTTTTCAGTAAGAATCACCCTGAACTTTTGGGAAAGCAATTTGATACTCCTGTAGCATTTATTTCAATCTGCACAACCGGCAGTAACTGATTGTCTGCAAATCAGTTTGGTAATTACACCAAGGCAGCTAAATTCATTTTTGCTGTATTCAAAAGATAACAAAGCTGAACATAAACTAATGACATCTTCTGCTCACATGAAGATGCTTAGACTCAGCTCGCTTCTCTTAGCTTCATGTTTTATTTATAGCAAGGATACAAACTGCTGTGATTTTGTGTCGTTTTGAACATTCATTTATGCTTGGTTGCAATTCAGCATTCTAAATACACTGCCTCTCAGAGCCAACCCTCCCGTATCCATAACTGAAAATACAAGAAATTCAAGGCAGATTTACCAAAGAAGCTGTACCACAGCCATGACAAAACATCAGACCACTTTTGTAAAAGGGGCAACTGTAACTCAATATGTAAAAACCCAACAGATGGCTGAAATATAATGTTACCTTAAAGGCCATAAATTTGTGGTATGGCTTTGGCGCCCATGCATAGACTTCCACAGAGCTCTTCAATGCAATTACCAAGAATTTGATTCTTTCATATTTTACTGAAATTAAATCAAAACAAAAATTAATTCAGTAATCAGAGAGCAACACTATTTCCCCATATTTACACAAGTTTGAAGGTTTTCAGTAATGCTTCATTTTAGAATTGCTAATTCTAAGCAGCTAAGTATTTTGACACATTTATACCACAAAAATTGTTACTCTTGTCAGTAATTGAACCTGTCATCACGCTTTCAATTACCTAGCCAGTACACACTTATTTACACTTTTCTTTCCACATTAGACTGTGCCAGCTCATCAAGAAAACAGTTTTCAGGCAGGGACGTTTCCAATAAAAGAAGCCAATGACTGTGGTAGTTTATTGGCAATCACAATCACAGCACCGGCAGTGGTATTTTGAGCTGACGAAAAAATTCCCTAGAGAAAAGGAGGGGAAAAAGGGAACTGAAGTGAAAAGTTGAGAAACGAGTCCATTTCAAAAAACAAAAGGTGACTTTTTTGTTGTTGTTTATTGCCCAAAAGAAAAATTGTTACCAAAAACTTCATAGAAAACAACTAGGTGGCTGTCAAAAAGCTCTTCCTCAGATGACATGTTAAAGGAAACAGGTAGCTGACCAAATGCACACAAGTTGTACTACCTGAGCTGTCTCCAACTGACCTTACATCTAATTCTCAAGTAAAGCATGAGCTCAAATCACCTTAGTGACAATTCTGGTGACAAATTTTACCTTCTGCCTAAGAAATGGAGAAGTTTGTAGAGGCGTTAAGAAGTCAGGAGTTTCTCGGGGACAGTTCAGATACAACAACATTTTGCAATCTTTTTTTTTCTCATTTGACTGACAAATGCAACAATTGTAGCATTTCAGCCACAAAATGCTTCAAGGAAGTACTACACTAAAGACTTGAAAAATAATCACAGAATTGATCAGAATTAACATAGGTCACGACATAGCTGACTTGCAAATTCTTGTGTATCTCTCCGTTCCCAGTCAAACAGCTGGCAAATGTAACCATCGCAAAAAGCTCTGTTTACTACTACTTTATTTTATTTTTGTAGGAGGTAACTGAATGTGTAGAAATTGCCATTGTATTAGTGTGGCTGGATCTGCATTTGCAGCTGCCATCTTCATTCGTGTAGGAAGAGATTGTGGGGACTTCTAGAATATTGATGTTTGTTAACCTGTTTGTTAACCTGGAGGAGAAGAATGAAAAAAAGCATTATCTGGATTACACTTATCTCAGGAGGATTTCTCTATCTCTTCAAGTATTAGAGGAGTGGAATGCTTTTTGAAAACAATGAGTAAATCCCTACATCTCCACCTGCCATTATCATCTCCTAACCAAAACTGATTTTGAAACAGGGCTGGAGCGAAGAATCTCAGACTTGTGAGAAGAACATTTCTTTAGTAAATACTATTTTAACGTATTTCAGATACCTTACCTACTGTAAAAGCCTGCAGTTGTTATCTATTGGTAGGTAGTAGGGAGACAAAGCTATTATTCTGCAGGGATGCAAGAATACTGAGCTTTAAGTGTTAGAAGACTTGACACTTCAGCAGACAAAAAAAGCCTCTCAACCTCCACAGCTGTACCGCTGGAAAAATAGAGCTTTTGTTCAGTCTTGTCTGACTTGCAAGACTTCTTGGAATATTTTCTTGGGGAAGAAGGGAATATTGAACAAAATCACCTTATCTGTGAAAGGAAACCTTTGATAATCCCCACTCTTTGCTCTGGGTGCTATCTGGGAATTCACCCAAATCTTAAGTTTCAAAAGAGCGATTAATCATTGAGTGGAGCCAAAAGTTGCCTGAAGCAACTGAGATCCATAAATACCATTTCAGCTTGATGTCTGAAACTCCACTGCATCAAAGAGACAAGGAAGCGACCAGTGCCAGCTGCCTCACTGGCCACCTCCAATCTGTAAGCACAACTATTCACAGGGCTCATCCTTCTTGGGAACTGAGGCACAGCTGCCAAAGGGGCCCTCTCACTACCTGAAGAAGTCTACTGTATGTTTTCGGCTCAGAAGGAAGTTCAGTGCCAGGCTGCAACAAATCACCCTTCATCTGGAAAAGAATGCTCTTTGTTTCTCACACTTCCCTACTGGAAAGCCTCCTTTCTATAGCTGTTAATGTATTGTTAACAGGCCACTTCATTATGCTGCTGACACCCTGGGATATGATACCAGACAAGTACATTATTAATTGTTTTTGGGGTCAAGCTCAAGGTTCAGCAGTCACTTACTGCAATAGTTATTGATTATGCTCTTCTGCAAGAGCGCGTGCATGACAGAAAGAAACAGCTCAGTCTGACTGCTGCTGCATTGCTACATTGACTGACATGGCTTGAAAGGAACTGAGCTGGCTCTTAGGGGAAAACCAAACCAAATGCAACACCCAGGGTCCATTAAGATGCATCACGACACTGAAGCATAAAAAAGAGCTCTTAGTTCATATCCCCAACTGCAGGGCAGCAGGCTCACTGCACGTGGCAAAAATGTGATATGTCTTGGACTAGCTGTGGTGGAAGCTTCTACAGCCAAATCCATTCAAGCAACTTAAGGGCACTCAAAAGGTGCCTGCCTAGTGAAAACACACTTCATCCCCATAATCCCACAACTGTACTGCAGTGGATCTGAGACAGCATTAGGAAAGTTCATGAGCTAAAGGGAATCAATGAATCATCCTGAAGTTAAACATATGCTTCTGTTCCCAGATGCCTCCCTAAAGCTCATGCACTAACTGGGCTTGCTTTTTCCTCCCACGCTCTTTTTTTTTTTTTTTTTTTTTTTTCCACCAGTCTTAAAAATCGACATTAAAAATGAGATGTTTTTCACTCTGTTCCAGCATTTATTTCAGCATGGTAAAATAACAGGGAAACCTGTTGGTAGAGAGAGCAGCAGCTGGTTGACAAGAGACCCTCTGTCATCTCTAGGGTTTAACAGAGGTGGTGAAATGCCACAAGCCCCTACTGTTCCTATCAGTCTTCTTCTGGAAGTTGCATCCACAACAGGAAGACAGATGGAGGATTTGTGCCTGCACCAGTTTACAGCCCAGTATCTCATATTTGGTTTAACCCAATAGCTTGCTATCTATTCTGATGTTTCAACAGAAAATTTGTCCTTAGGCATAAGGAAAATAGTCAGAAACAAATCTTAAACCCAGTAGCTACATGCACCGCAGTTCTCTTTTTCAGTCAGCTCTTTTCCAACAATTTGACAAATTCATTTGTTACTTACCAACTTTATAGTGCACACAGCCTTCCAAGTCACCCACTGTTGTCCATCCCTGTTTCTTTTCTACTTCAGGATCATTGTGAAGGATTTTATTTCTCAACCAGGACAGATAGTAAACTCGCAACTTGTTCTTCTTACCTAGCCACAAAGAGAGAAATCATGGTTTATTTCCAGAGGAAGGTAAGTGCTAAAAAACCCTGCCCTGACAAACAGAAATCCCCACAGAACAAGACAAAAGACCAACAAAGGAGAAACTGATGCAACCACTGAGATATCATGCAGTATTTATGTCCACATCAGTATCGCTCCAGACTCCACCCAAAGATATGCTTTCACAGAATCACAGAATCACAGAATTATCAAGGTTGGAAAAGACCTAGAAGATCATCTAGTCCAAGCATTACCAATACTTCCCAGCTAAACCATAATCCTCAACACAACATCCAAAAAGACAGGGATGCATGGTATTACCACCTAAATACTCAAAATGACAAACTCCTTAGCTGCCTGGTTCTTAGAACAAAGCTTCTAATTGAACAGGGTTATAAACCCACAACAAAAACACCAGATTCCTGCACTGAGGTAGCAGCTGAGCCTCAACAATTCCTATTTGCATGAAACTGTAGGAGAACAGCAAGGTAGAATTTGAGGCTCCAAATTATCTGCACAAGCAGAAGAGAGTATGACTGGTTTGAAAGGAGGAAGCAAACTGGAAAGAAGAATATGGTGAGGGAACATTATGTTACAACTTCTGCACAGGTAGCAAGCAGGACATTTCCATCACTTACACCACCCTCAGATACAAAGAGATCAAGTTTTTACTAAGGCTGTTTATCATTCAACTGGTGGAAAAGTATGGCAAGAACAGTTCTAAACAACTCCAGCATTTAACCACTTTACAACAATACTGAACAGTACTGTACACAGCCCAGAATGTAACTTGCAATAATGAAAAGGCTTCAAATGCAGAGCAAGGCTCACAACTGACTGCAACAGCAGTTCTTCTTGATTCTGGGGAGACCTCACTGTGGCCTTTCAGTACTTAAAGGGAGCTCATAAGCAGGAGGGAGAACAACTTTTTACATCATCTGATGGTAACAGGGCAAGAAAGAATGGCTTTAAACTAAAAGAGGGGAATATTAGGTTAGGTGTTCAGAAATAATTCTTTCCCCAGAGGGCAGTGAAGGACTGGCACAGGCTGCCCAGAGAAGGCCACGTCAGATCGAGCCTTGGCAGCATGAACTAGTGAGTGGCAATTCTACCCATGGCAAGGGGTTGGAACTGTAAGGTGTTTAATGTCCCTTCCAACCCATGGTTCTTTGATTCTTTGATAACTAATGGTCAATACAGCACAGGCTGAACTGGCAAGAAGGTGGCTCTACTGCAGATATTCAAAACTTGTCCCCTTTTTCCTCCTTCAGCTGCTTTGCTGTCCAAAGCCACCGCAGTCCTGCAGGTGAAACTGGAGGCAAGGTAGAGAGATCATCTCGGCTCTGATGAGGAACCACTATGGAAGGCTCCATGAAGTCTCTGTGCAAGGAAAAGAAATAAGAAATGCTCACAGGGCCCCAACTTGTCAGTGGAGTAGCTCCATGCCAGTGCTCCGGTAGCTGATGAGGATGAGCACATGGCATCAGGAGTTATAGGTTACAGAAGGACAACAAGTCTGAGCACCGAGAGCATCCTGCTGTTCTTGGCTGGATCCTAGAGCTGGCACCAAGCCCTTGCCCTGATGGCAGAGGACCCCTGACACAGCTAGGCTCCTCGGGAAAAGCAGCTGGGAAGGCTGGGGCAGCATATGCAGATGCACAGCTTACAAACAGGCTGCGCCATTGACTCCAGCTTTTTCCTTATAAAAGACACAGTCTGAAAAATTTGGGGGGGGGATTACTTTGATGGGGAGAGGCATGGGGAAAAGAACAGGCAGTTACAAAATGAAAATCTGTTCACTGAGCTTAAAGAGGAACTGGAGACCTGTTTTCAACTACTGGATCTGCTCCTTAATTTTAAAAGCCTCTCTTGCTTTGATGGCACCCAACAGAATGTGAAGCAACATCATGCTGAACTTGTTTATCCCTACTAGAAATGTGAGGACTCATTTGGCAGTAAGGAACATATGATTTATTGTCTGACTTCATACTTATCAAATTTGACAAAGGGATAAAATCCCACTGCTGTCACAGCTCTTAGAGGTCTGGAAATGGAACCAGAGTAGTATTCCTGTAAGTTCTACTTCGGACAAAAGTAAGGGTCCTCCCATGAAAATACTGTAAATGACAGCTATAGAGATCCTTCTGGAAAAATTGGAATAGAAAAAAGAGTACAGACCAGACAGCACTGTGCTTCTGGGCAAGGAAAAGCTCACAGGACACAGCCATCACAAGTTCCAGTCGACTGGGAGAACAAATTATCTCCCAGTTATTTCTATGACTTTAGCTTCCCCATAGCTTAGCAAACCTTAAGACTCAGACCAAATAGTGCACAAGGGAATTTCCCCGCACGTGGCTATTTTTTTTTCCAGTTCACATGATGAGTAGCAGGGTATTTCTCTCCAGCTGGAAACATTTTCATAACAACAACAGAAGAATATCTGAAGTGTGTTCCCATTGTGTTTTAGTGTCTAGACCACAAGGAAAGTCACAGGACAGGAAATTCCTCAGCCTTCCAGCAGGCTGACATGAAAAGAACACAATCGGTCAGCTAAATAAACATAGTTATGCATGTATTTACAGTTACGATGATTTTAATATTTATATTGGAGAGAGGAATTAGATCATTTTGCTTGTAAATCCACAACACTCAATTTAAACAGCTCACAAATATCTGCAACTTCTTTTTTCCCTTGTCTAACTGTTATGGCTATGAAATAAGAAAGAAAACTCTGCTCCAACCATTAAATAAACTGATTATTGACTCTGAAAACTCCCAGCTCTGGTTCACCCAGACATCGTTTCAAATGCAAAGCCTTCTTTCCTATATTGAGTTTTTGTTTTTACTGTTGTGTGGTTTACAATTACCAAGAATGCAGATTCCAACCAGTTCTTCTACACTGTCACCCTTCCCTACATTCTCGAGTGCCCAGATCAACCAGTTGTGCTTACAAACACACAGGGAGCCACAAATAGAGCATGTTCTGCATGCAGGTCACTAGTCTCTTACAGAACTCCTATGATTCTCAGCCCCATGTATTACCTGAGCATCCAAAACTATGTTTTTGCTTCCCAAAAGTATGAGCTACCCAGCTTTGACCCAGTTTTCTTGTACCAGCTGTAGTATCTCAGTAGTAGCTCAAAAGCTTTCTTGCCAAGATACGTTTTGAATTTGAGAACTATATCGCAGGGACAAATTGGTTTCATGTTTTCAAACTCAGAAAAGTACCTGTTGAAAGCAAACTTTAGGTGACAATCCCCTCAAAACCCTACTGCACCACAACTTCTTACAGTGCGGTGACATATCTCAAGTACTGACACCATAAACATATTGATTCCTGAAAAAGCAGATGGAGCATCCGTGGGAGAAATATAGACTGAGCAGAAATGCCTCTTTCCAGCCTTGTACTTCACTATCCTGCCATAAAATGCAGGATATGGGGCGGAGACAAAGCCATAAAACAGACAAAGATCAGCTCGTTTCTTAAGGGTTAATGTAGCGTGTCTCAACAGAGGAAGCAATAGTTCTGAAGGAAACAAAGAAAACGGATGTGTCAGGGTTCTCAGATCGTGACTGACGCAAACATAAATAAACCTAGAACAATTACACACAAGATTTAATCACCGACACTTCTGTTTGTGTAGAGTATGCTTCATAAATCAACACATTTTGAACAAGTTGGATTATACAGTATTTTTGTTTGTAAGGTCTACTATAGAATAAACTATCAAATGATGCTTCTCAAGTAGCTTATATTTTTAATGTACTGTGGACACGGGTTGCTTTTTTCAAACCCTCCTTGATTCATCTTTTCTTTTTAAACACTTCACGACACAGCTGGAGCTTAAAACTAAGTATGACAACACCAACATGGGCATGGTTCTTTTCAATTGTATTAGTGTAATACATCTAACACATGGTCTAGGTGCGTGTCCTTTTGTACAAGAGTTGGGAGTGACTCCAGCAGGGTAAAATGAGCTCAGAAGCATCAACAAAATTTTTAGTGGCTCCAATGAATAACATGGACCACTGTGCAAAACGTCATTTAACATTCTCTCTCTCAATAGCACAGCATAGCAAAGTCTCATTTCCCAAACAAACCGAACCAAAAATAAAGTAAATGGCTGAACACCACCTGTGAAGAAAGATTAACAGTGCACCACATCAAGTAACTTAATGGCAGAACAACCTTATGCAATAACTCTTTGGAGCCAAGGAGTCTGGAACCTTGAGCTTTATAAAACACATTTTCCATCGGTGCACAGAAAACAAACACAGCAATCACCACCGCCCTTTATCTCTCATTGCTGAGTTGTCTGCAGTTGCATCTAGTGAGAGGCAAGGCCAAAAGCTGCTTCAAGCTGCCTCCTCACAATGGCAATTTCCACATTGCGCAAATACTGCGCTCCCCACACCCTGTTAGACATACACATTATCTTTCTCTCTCCTGTCAATCTTAACTATCTACTTTGCAGGAGCATTTATCATTATACATATTTAGGCACACAAAATGTCTTTAAACTCCAGGAGCAAATAATGTTTTGGTTAGAAAGAGGTCAGGTTGCAAGTAACTGCAGCAGATGGATAGAACATCACTTCTACAAACTTCACAAAACGTTAACGTACAGTTCTGACAAAAGAATGCTTCCTCCAAACCTATAAAGATATTCGAAGGAGGGAGGACAAGGGGCAAGCATGCACAGGGTACTACGGGGAAAATGATTCACTCTTAGAAACAAACTTCAGATTCAAGAGAGGCAAAATGATGGAAAATCCACTGACTTAATTCAAGTCAAGACTTTCCCCCTCAACACACAGGCTGTCAAGAAAAGATTTTTGCCATGCTATACCAGATGGAGGAAAAAAATCACATAGAACAGTTAACATTACCAGAAATTGTCACCAAGACATTTAGCCCTTCAAGTACATCCATTTGCTGGAATCTTCTTCGATTGATGAGTGGATAAACCTTCCCCTGACCACTTCTGTCTAGCAGCATCAGACCACTTTCTGTGCCCACTAACAAGTTCACTCCTAGATGAAACAAAAAGAGATCCAAGTTAGTAGACAGATTTTCCATACACTTTGATGAAATTATGCCTTTACATAGCAACTGTCTTGTCTTGAGCAAGTCTAATCACACCTGAATGACCTCAACTTACTGTACATTACCTGCACTCAGAGACCAAATTACAGTGTACAAGAGAGTGAGAGACTGGAAGACCATGGGGAACTTTCTGGAGCATCAGTTCCCAAACAAAAAGTCACACTCACACTGGAGATGAGGGGGCGGAGGGGGGAAGGGGGTGAGACATGACAGAGTACCCAAGGTTATATGTTCTGAAGGATGTATTAGCTTTGATTAGGGGGGTTGGTAACAGGATGCTGATATAAGGACAAAAATAACACTGGCAGGAGCTTGGGCTCTATTGGGAGGACTGGACTGTAGTGCAGCCCTCCTGGTAAAGAGACAGGCACGGGGCTGGTCTTCATCTTCCCAACAACCTTTTCCATCTGAATGTTAAACCTAGAGAAATTATATTGTGTTTCCATCCATTTCTCCTACAGGCCAAGTGATTAAAAACGAGGAAGGTCAGCTTCTTCTTATAAAGGTGCACACATCCACTGGAAACCTTATTAAGAGTACATAGAACCTTAGTGCTTAAAGCCAATTGCATTCTATCTGTGTATATGTATACATATACACATATATCATACCAAAAGGCTTTAAAATCTATTAATATGTAATTACTTTTAAGTTTCATCAATCTAATAATTTATGATAATAAATTTCATAAATTTCAATAGTTCTTACAGTGTTTCAGTCCCAGAGCCAACAAATTGTGCAGAGGAATGTCAAATACAGTACAGAGAATGGAAAACAAACCACATGCATGGTTTGATTTCCATTACACTTCTCTGTTGCAATCTCAATGTAAAACTTGTTATCCTTAAGCACAGTGAAATAATGAAACAATAAAAGAGAAACTCACAGAAGATAATCATAATTATATTGCTTAGTGCTTTAATCTCTGCACAGACAATCCGTAGATATAGCTATACAGGTGCCAATGGCCATACACCAACTGATCACATAACAAACCCTTTCTAATGCAGCATGTGACCCATGGGAGTCTGCATCTGAGTATAGGCTGTGTCTATAGCAATCATTTGCCTTCTCGAAGCATTGAAGAAGCACATTACTCATCAAAACTGCCCACCTCCAAGGCATGTGGGAAAGCCACCTAAACATCACCCTCACTATCACACATTGGAGGAGTTGGAAAAAGGAGGGAACATTCACCCTATCCTATGGTGCCCCATTTCCTAAGGGGGACGAGGTGTTATGGGGGAGCAGAGCCACAGCCAGGAGGTGATAATGGTGGACCCACTGTGGCCTTTCAGTACCTAAAGGAAGCTTATAAACATGGCGGAAGACTGACTTTTAACATAGACAGTGATAGGACAAGAGGGAATGGTGTTAAATTAAAGAGCTACTGATGCCTCCACTGCCTCCTTCCCGCCCTCCTATGTAGTCCCTACACAGGTCTGAAACTGCTCCCACTGCACACCTCCGGGTGTATTTCAAATCTCCCATCTCCCACACTAGGACACATCCTCAAACCAGTAAGTAGAGGAAGGATACAGGAAGAGTGAGGCACAGGGTGCAGGAGCACCGAACTGGCTAAGGGAGCATCCACCTCTCAGCCTCTTTCCTGCAGCTCCAGGTCTGTGCAACTAAAGCTGTAAGTGATTCAACTTGGATACGTATTTTTTTTACTCTTATTCACTGTGGTTTATAGTTAAAACAAAATCACACACAATCTGCTGCCTCTCAGTCCTTTTCTCTCTTTGCATATCAGGGCTCAGGTGCTTCTGCCTCCACCCTCACCTCTTCTCTGCCTTTGCATCACAGTTGTCTCTGCTCTGAGTTGACATGCGTGCCCATCCCAAACTCCTTCCCCCTTAGCTATATTAAGATGAAACTAAAGAGGTACCGTGCTGGTGACAAACAGTGCCTGTATTTTAAAATGCAGACATTGTCTTTGTTCACAGCCAGTCGGGCTCTTCTTCTACCTCCACTCTATGATTAAACAGTTCTGACTTCTCAAATATGGAAATGTTTCCTGAAAAGGCAAAGGGTCTCTGCAGAGTATGGGTGTAAAAATCCATGCTACTGCATCCACATCATTAACTTTCACCACTCAGTGCCATTAGAAATAGTGTCACAGAACTAACACAACCAGAAATCTACCAGACTGGCATTAGCACTGAAAAAGGAAAACAAAGCAAAGGAAGTGTCTTCTTTTCAAATAAGAAACATCACTATAGAATGACTTCATTTGCTTAAGGGAAAAGGAAGCTAGAACTTATCAAGAAATAAGCATGTGCACCAAGCTTGGACCACCATCAGCTCAGCAATAAATGTTCAACAAGGAAGTGCTTTGTTACTGTAGCTGTGAAACATCTCAGATTTTACACCTACATTTTAAATCACCGTAACACTCAGATATATAGATCAAAGAAATATTAAACCATTAACACAAATTGCTATTGGCAAAACAAGCCAGATCAGAGAAACTATGAGTCATCTTTACTGATCCCATATGACTTCTCTCTGCCTCTCAGAGTCTGAAAGCTAACACTTGCACAAGTTTCCCTGTTTTACCAGAAAACTATTCATATAAATGCATGCAGAAGTAGCACGGGGGTAAAAATTCTTACCAGTAAACTTTGAAAATAAAGAAAAATGCAGATAGGAAGAGGATAAGGTGATAGAAAAGCTATTTAACCGACATGGCTTTGCAGGCAATAGGGAAAGGTCAACAATGCTGTTCTGAAAAACAAGAAATGCTGGAAATAACCTCAAAAGATAACTGAAACCTTGCAAAGAGCTGTGAAAATGTAAAGAAGAAAAGTGCCCTGTTCTACCTGTACACCATGCGACTCTGGGAACTGGCCACCTCTCTTCTTCATAGTCTTTAAAATTACATGCATATGTATTTATAGTGTTGGCTTTAAGAATACTATATAAACATCTGCATAATATATACAATCATCACTTCTTAACATCTAGGTAAAGAAAAACCTCAGGTGACCCCAGAGAGAAGTTATGCGCTAGAGAAAAGCTTTCAGCCTGGCACTGTAGCAGCAGTTTCACATTGTAGCAGGCAACAAGCACTGCCCTAAGCCTTTCACCAGCACAGGATACTGACTGTCTGAAATTGTTCAAAGTTAGCCCTTGTAATATGGTCAGACATACTGGGTCAGCTGATATCCTAACACTCAGCTTCTACATGCCACTAACCACCTTACAAGAAACAAAGCCAAGTCTCATGCTGGAAAGTGTTCCTCCTACACTTTTCTTCCTACATAAAATGATGACTGAAGTGGAAAGTCATCTTACGTAACACATTTTCATCAAGTGCTGTGGTATCAGCATCAAGATGGTTATTTTTGAAACGGAATACCCTGTGTGTACCAGGTGTAATATGCAAAGATCATCACAAGCTCCTCAAGTCCCCCAAAGCTGTAAGAAATGCACTAGAAGGGGTTAGAGAGAGCTGAGTGAAGTCTGAACTTCCTTCCTACCATTGGAAGCATTTATACAGAAGAAATTGCATCAAAGCAGAAGCAACACATTGTAAAACTGTAAAAAAAAAAATCAGATATTGCAGCGAAAAGATGTACACAAACATTGAAGAAATGCAAAGAAGTCACTAAGGTTTGAGAGAGGTTCTCAAAGACCACAAGGTCATAATGGCATGTCTTCACTTCAGCACTGCAGGAGGCAAGTAAGGAACAGGTTTGCCTTACCCCATAAGGCAGCACACAGTATCTCAGAATTGAATCTTTTCTTGTATTTGCGGATCTCTGGGGTATCACTTTGTGGTCGTGTATTTGTAGGATTCACGTTGACAACTGATCCTTTCCGCGTTGGGTCTTGCCTTATTGCCTCTGATCTCATTGCTTCACTAGAAAATCCTACTGAAAAAAAGAAAAGGTAAGTGCGTGTAGTATCCCTTAAGTGATGAATTCTGGCCATATATGCTTCACATCAAACAACCCAAATTGATAACTGAGAATATTGAGCAAGCCTTTCTTTTTGTAAGAAATGTAAATGGAAAAAGAAATAAAACTATGCAATCCACTGCAAATAAAATAAAAAGCATGATGGTAACACTTGCAGTACTTTAAAGAGCCACTGAAGTAACTGAACCCCTTTTCAATTGCTGTCTTCATCTATTTTACTTACCCACAGAAGTCACAGTTGTTCCACTAGATGGAGAAATCTGTAGTAATCTGGGGTCTATAAAAGGTGTAAAGGAGGAGGAAGATTTGTGTTTCTGGAGTGTGTTACTAGCGGACTGAGTCTGCAATGTAAATTTCAACTTTATTAATATTAATGACAATAAAAAGCAAGGACAACAACAACCAACATTATAAAGTCACTACAGAGCCTCCCCAAGCTTTTACACTTCCTTTACAGATACATAATGCACTGCAGGCACCACAACTGAACATGTACACGCTGCACATGTTACAGCAAAATGCAAGTAGCTAAATCCTCATCTCTGTCACCTCAGCTGCTAGCAAAGACTTTTTGTGTGGCCCCTACGATCAGGCACGAAGCGAGGGAATGCGTCCTTTTGAAAAATCTGCTTAAATATATGCCCACTACCTTATCTTAAAGCTCTCCATACTCAACCTCAGTATTTATGAAGAATTTCCTAAAATGAACTAGTTACGAAATAAGTTTGGAAATTCGATCTCTTGGCTTGTGCAACAAAATCAGAACCATATGCAATCAAGCATTCACTTCTGTGATGGTTTATGTTTCACTGTCCGTTGCTATTTGCTCTCCCTATTTTGTTTAACCTGAGCCTCTTGCCAGAAAGCTGCAGCAGGTTCTTCCACCTTTATTTGACAAAGCAAAATATTAAACCTGTATCGAACAAAGGGGCTCATTAGTGTGGAAGGTGTAGCAAACGGTGATATGGAGCTATGAATATGTAGTGAATAAAATCACTGGTGCTTGCTGAGTTATATGGTCTAAACATGAAAAAAAACCAAAAAAAAAACGTAAAGAAAGGAAGAAGACAAGTGAAACAATGAACTGTTAAAAGTGGAAATGGAACAACTTAAAGACTCTTGCCAGTTTAGTACAAAAGTGACAACACTGCACACTGAAGCAGAATGGGACAAGTAAAAATATATATGTATTATATACATAAAGGTTGTGCATGTAGGTGAGTTATACCAAGCAGTACTGGGTTTTTTGCTCAGTCTTATGCAAAAACAGTTAGACACTCCATCATCAACAACTAATCTTCAATCTCTGATCCTTCCAAGCCTCTACTCTGCACAAAAAAATAGCAATGGGTCTTATGAGCACATCACTCCCCTGCACAGCTAAATACCAAGAGGCTCCTTCACCACCAGCCACTGCCACTGCCTCCACCTACCAGGCTGAGTTAACCAAACCCTACACATTTATCGCTCTGATCAAAGGAAGGAACAAGCATATCTGTGGATCCATTGCCTGATCTCCGGAACCTACAAGAGTGTGCTTTTATATAGATCAAAGACAGATGAAGCATAACTGAAAATGAAATATTACACTAACTGAATTTCCAGGAGGAAACCCTCCCACCCACCCTCCTGTTACGGGGTTCGGAAGCATTTTTGAACCCACTGTAAAAATGTGCATTGCCAAGGGCCCACCCAGCTCACTGCAATCCATTCCTCCCATCCCAGCACTTCTATACCTACAGGGTAGGATAGCTCTAGACTGAGAAGCAGCCAATTCTTTCCACAAGTTTCCCTCCCCTTGTGCCACCCTTGTTTGCACAGAGGCTCTCCCTGAACAGCTGGCCACCCAGTGGGAGCACAGCAGCCACGCTGGGCTCCTGACTGACTGCTGGAGGTATTAAGGGGGGAACAGTGCCCTCTGTTCACATGTGTGCATCTCCCCCGCTTCGAGAAACCATACACACGTGAAGGGCAGGGCTTGTCTAACAGAACTTGGTGGCTGAAGGAAGGCACTGCTCCTATCAGTGCCTTGGGACTAGCCCAGGACAGCAGGAGGGAGCTTCCCCAGTAGAAAAGCCTTGGTTCTCCAACAGACACAAGCAGCGGTGGTAGAGGGCACACTTACACAGCTGCATTTCAGAGCACAAACATTTTCTTCATTCATTATTCCAAAGCAATGATACCTAAGGATTTTAAAGTCTCCTGGCTAACACCTAAAGTGTTCCAAGCCCACATGCTAAGTTTTAAAAATCCTTCCATGGTGGCTTCCTCCTCCAAAGGGTGAGCTTCCATAAGCAGTTTTGTATGTGCACAGTTACTAGCCCAGCCTCTATTGACAAAGGCAAAATTAACTGCTAATTTTTAAGAGGCACACTGCTCACAATTAGCCTTCTCCCAGAATAAAACAGAATTAAAAAATAAAGAATATCGTCTAGAAAATACAGCAGTCAAGTTCAGATTAAAACAAACGCCATGCAATTAATGACTCACTAAGGGGAAGCAAAAATAGTAAACTGGCAAGTTTGGCGTGGGACTGCTCTAGAGTTAAGGGCTTCTTACAGAATGTGTTATTTTGGGGGTGGGAATAAAGGTGACAGAAAAAAAAGCAGGGGAGATTGGCTGGAGTTCCTTTGCAAACTAGCTACTAGGCAATGCTGCTATAGCCCTACAAAAGCAGCCAGCTGTGGTGTAAGACATACCTCATTAGTAGTTAGCTTGTCCTGGGGTGTCTGTGGGGACATGGTGGGTGTCGGCTGGCTGGAGGATGGGGAAGAGGAGGTGGAGGAAGTGGAGGAGGAATGGCTTTGCTGTAAGAGATCTGGCAAGAGGTGAATGCGACCGGCAAAGCCATTGCTCTCATGATGGCTGGCACGCTTTTTGTCAACTGTACTCTGTAGAGAAAACAGGCACACTTGTCTTGCTCAAGTGCTGCTTAAAGGTCTATATCTCTAACAACCTCTCTCCTCTCCCTCACTCTTTCCTACCTCTTTACATTTAGTTTTTAAATAAGCTGACAATCTATGCCTTGATGAAGGGGAAAGTGGGCAGCATTATTTCAATTCTGCAAATTCCCACCTTTTCTGGCAGCAGAAGCTTAATTCGTGTGGTAGACTTGCACAGGCAGTTCTAGAAATTAATGTGAAAGGAACTGCGCTGGTAAGTATTCCACCAGAATGCAGACAAGCACATTTTGGGGGGCGAGGGAGGATCTCTTACTGTTTTGTTTATAACTAACTTAAATCCTACAGAGATATGAACATTGACCGTCTGGTGAATGCCTTCACCTAACTATTTAAAACAGTAAGCATGAAATCTTAATTTTCAAACCAGAGGGCTCAATGGAGAAATTGGCATTCAATTGTGAAATTCAGAAAATGTGATTACTGGAGAAACTCCTATAAGCTAACACGCTCATTAACATAAGCTCATTTAAAAGCAGGGAATTGTTATCTTTCACAGGCACACGAATGCAATACTTTCACAATTAAAAGCAACACCACAGCACTCTAGCTCTGTCCACACACTCTGCTTCGCCATCTTGCTTCTCCATTCCCCAACATGAATTTGTGTGTGTGAGAGTGTGTGTGCTATCTGGGTGGTCTGTTTGCCCTCAACTACAAAAGAATGTTTTTACTGCCCTGTATGCTTCCCCTCCAGCCACCCTCCCAGCCCCACTCCTGAGAGTCACATTTGCCTCCATGGTAAAAGTAAACTAAGTTTCTTGCTCCAGGTACCAGCTCCAAACACCTGCAGCTTTTCTACTAGTCTCTCCCACAGACTTTGAGGTACTCTGCATGGTGCTGCCATGGGTGTCACTGGAAAGCATGCAAAACAGTAGCAAAGGGTGAAGGGCTACTCTTCTCTTTGCATGCATCAAACACCTTGCTCATCTGAAATTCACTAGAGCTGTGTCTTGATAATACAAACAACGAATATAATGTAGAAACAGCATGGGTGAATGAGCGAGTGGGTTAATGAGCACAGAAAAGGTGCAACACTGCACAGAGAAGGAAAAGCAATACCTGTCGGACAATTAAGGTGCCCTCCTTAGAAGGAGTCAAGGCAGGTTCACTCTCCACATCATCATGGACAATCATAGTTTTTACAGACTCTGTTTCACCATTGCTCAAGTTCAGTGTTGACCTATTTGCCAGATAAAAAAATAATCAGGATGAGATAAGAGTATTTGTGTCCTAACTTCCACTCTCCACACCAAGGTACAGTCAAAATTAAATTTGAGATTGTGACCAGAGTGGAATATTTACATAACCTGCCTACAAAAGCTTCTCTCAAAAAAAAAGTTAGAAATTTGTTAAACACTGCTAAAACTACAAATCCAAACAGAGAAGAGGGAAAGGATATAATTTATATGTAGAAGTGCAGTCCAGCCTACCTCACTGTGGGCCCACAGCACTTTTTTGAGGAGCTGCAAAACTGATTTCTCTCTTAGAGAAATAACTTGAAGAGACTTATCTGTTAACTTGGCTCCTAAATACTTGATTTTGAAAAGATTTTTGGAATTTGAGTGCACAAGGCTGGTATGCCTTGCTCAAAGGTTGCTGTAAGCTGACAGATCTAACGCACAAGCCAAAATGTCCAACGTTCTTTTCCTTCGACCCCCTAAGAGGAAAAACAGAACCAAAACATAGAACTGACACTGCTCGGACATCGTCTGGTCCAGAAGTAGATTCATCTGCTCCTTCTTGTTCCATATCATCATCTTCTTCATCTGTTGTTCCTGACTCCTCACTTGAGGACGAATAATCTGTCACTTTATGTGGAGGTCGCACATCCTCTACTGCTCGCAGCTCCTTTGCCAATGCAGTTAAATCCTGATGGGAAAAGGAGGAAAAAACTGTGTTGCAGTCAACAGAGAAGAGTTTGCAAGGCAGTCCCGATGAATTAGTGCCAAAGTTCACTCACTTGTCCACTGCTGTGTTTCCATGGCAGTACTGTTTCCTTTGATTTAAGTCTAAACTATTTTTATTATGACTTAAGTTTATCCCACTATATCATATGAAAGACTTACATAAGCATCCAGATCTACTTTGACTCAGTGGTTGACTGTTGCAGTTCATTTTTAACTTTGCAGGTTAATAGCATCCACCACAAGACACTCTTGGCAGCGAGACAGCAGGAGGAGTTTAAGAGTTACTGAGCCACCTAAGGCACAGTGTATTTGGCCAGTTGCACAGAGCTGATCACCTTTTAACCTCTTCACTCATGTCCAGGTTCATGGATCCACTCTAAGTTCACCTGAGCAGTCAGATTCTTTAACACTAACTCAGCCACACACAACTGTATGGGACATAAGCAGCTTTTCTGTCAGGAGCTTGGGGTGTGGATAAAACAGGTTTGCAGTCAGCGCAAGCTGCTCTTAACTGTGTAGCTATGATTGTTTAGATTAATACAGTTTATGGCAAATACTTCACATATTATACACCAGAAGTGAAGGACCAACCTCTAAGTTTCTTTAAACGAGCAGCTCTAACTGAGAGATTTGGGTGCTAGTGCAGAATCATGACAGCACATGAAAGAAGTTGTAGGGTAAGCTGGAATTACTGCAAAAACCTCCAGCACATGTTAAACTGTAATTAACCATAGCAGCAACCAAGTGAAGGAAACATCAAAAAATTTTCAGAGGAAATAGCAACATTTTAAGGTCTTACCACTTCTCCCTGCACCATTCAGCACAGCATTGGTACATTCAGGTCAAATGCATTATCATTGGTCCAGTCACAGCAAGGAAACACAAGATTGAAAGAAAGAGAATGTGAAGGTTAGGAAGGAAGCAGATGAGAGAGCAGAAATCAATTCCCAAGGGAGAATAAATCCTATTGTTTAAGAGATGTATAAAGGCAATCACATAGCCAAGAACTTACAAATTCCAGCTGAAGCTGAAGTTTGCTCTCGATGACACCATGAAAGGAAGTTCACACAGTATTTTGGGGGACTACTTAAGTATGAAGGAGGAGAGGAGAAAGTAGATGCAACTTACAGCAGGCTTGATAGGTCTGAAGACCTCCTTCTTCTCTTCAGGCTTTTTAGGTGCACTTTCATGACGCTGCGATGGTGAACCCTCTGATTTGGATGATGCTGTATGTTCCAAGAAGAAAAACAGAACAAAACAGGGGTTTCACCAGGAAGGTAAAATATGTTTTCTTATCCCACTTTGGAGTGAAGAAGAAAGGCAAGAAAGCTATCAAGGCAGCATGTAACAGCAATACATCAGTTTCACTGGTTCATTATTACATTTTCTCTGATGGACTATACAAAAAATTCTTCCTAAACTCTGATCTCTATAGGTGCAGCTGACCTATAACTGTAAATCGTTACACAACTGTGAAAGTAGTTGCAGATACCATTTCTTTTGCACAAGGAATTGGGTTTGCAGGTGATTGGATCTGCATAATTTGACTGAAGTCACAAACTGAATAACATGCATCGGCATCTAATGTGCCGATGGATCTGAGATCCATCCCTAAAGGACTGCACCCATTCAACATACACCAAGGTGAGAGACAATATGCATCATGAAATGTAGCAGTGAATAGACACGGAAAGTGTTTCATTGTTCCCTGATATAGTTGTCTTGTCCATCTTTCCTAAGCAGGGATGCATAGACAAGGTGGGGTTTGAAAACTAAGTTATCCAGTACTGTAAGTTCAAAGGCCTTTCCTAGTGATGGTTACAATCCTTCATTACTGAGTGTTACATGGCTCAGTAAGTTTAAAAACCCTATGTTCTGGTAGGTGAGGAAGAACTTACATCTCATCCGGAACCGCTCGCCAGACCCACTCTGAGAGCCAGGGTGGGAACCAGGCTGGGAGCCAGAGTTACTTGAACCCGAAGAACTGCCACTGCCTGGTCTTGGTACGAGCTTCTCCACCCTTTCCCACAGCAGACGAGGCTCTATATTGCTGTATCAGAGGAGTAAAGAAAGCCTTGGTCATGCACTTCAGATTTCTGTTTCTAAACTCAAACTTCATTCTTCTTCAGTGTTCTGTTAATAATTGATCTATAAGAACATCTCACACTGAGCTGAGAGCCTCAATGACAGTTCACAACACAAGTAATGGCTCCCTCTGAAATACCTATTATCTCATTTGAGATGGCCCAAAGCAGAATGTTTAGGTAGGTATAAGCTTTTCATTTTATTAGGAATTCCCTACCTGTCATTGTTATATATCTAATCCAAAGCAACTGGATCTCTCAGGCTAAATGCAGCAGGTTTTAAATTGGCTCAAAAAGCCCCTGGCCACCCAAGCACAAGCCAGAAAGCTGGAAATTCCTGTCTGTCCCTCTTGGAATACCCTCACCTATTTCCAGCAAGTTTTGATTTGCTGAGATTTAGAAGCAATCCCTTTCTCCTCCCTCCTGACCTCCAATGTTCTTTGTTACAGCTTACGGTTGCTTCTGCCTTTCTTCAAGTCTGATTCTGGCTGAGAGGTTGGAAAGTTTCTCAGATCTCTTCAGTTTAGATCTTACAAATTCTACTGCTGCCAGCAATCCCCACAGTAACCCAAGATGACCTGTTGCTCCAGAAGGCACAATATTCACAAATAGTCACATTTTTCAGTAATACTAAGGATACTTCAAAATTGTTGCAAAAGTCATAGGGCAGGCAACTCAAAGAAGGAGAGGCAAGAGGAAATTTAGCCAGTGTTTCTTGGCACATATGGAGTACCAAGGGAAATGAATATTAATCATTACTGACTGGTAATGATGAAAAACTGAAAACTTTCTTCTTTTCACATCCAACAGATATGCCAAAAACTCTCTGAAAAAGATCCTAGCTTCCCATAAAACCTTTTCTTTCCAACACAAGAAAGGCATGGACATAGACAAGCTGACAAACCTTGTGGAGTTTCTTTGACCTGCTTGGTTATTTTGCTGGCCACTGCCCTGCAGTGGAGAATCGCGACGGGACAGAACTGGTGATCGGGATGTTGTTCTCACAGGTACCTTGGGAGAAAAAAGTCTGAGTTAAACCCATGAAAAGGAGAGAAAGAAGAGGAAGATTATATCTCTCCTGCTACAGAATACGTTGTGATTTTAACACCACTTAGAGTACGTTCAAATTAGCATCAACAACCAAAAGCAGTAAGACAAATACCCACAAAACCAAAAGCATTAATAGGGTTGCTGTTCAGATTTTGAAGAAAACTCAAAAGTTTAATCTTAATGTTAAGTATTGCTTAATAGCTACCACACGAACACATACACACCTCCCTACCTTCCAACTACTGAGACATTTGAAAGGAATACAGCACTTTGACTGAAGCAGGGAAGGCACAAAGCAATTTGCTTAAACAGCATGAGAATTAGGAGAATAAGCTTAGGGGAACCAAACAAATGCCCAGGAATGGATCAGCAGAAGGCAAAGACTGGTGGGGTAGCAGGAATATACTCAGAAGAAGCAAATCCCAGTGGATGGAAGGGGCTTATGGGGAGAGGAGCAGGAAATATTGAATGTTTCCTTTTTGTTCAGTTCCATCTCAATTTCAAATATGTCTATGATTCACAGTTTGGGTTGCTACCAGATGAAGAGATGAAAATTAACTCTGAGCAATAACCTCAGCGATATTTTAAATTCTTTCTGGAATACAGTAGTGATTTGTTAACTTTGCATAATCAATTGTCTCTCTGAAATAGCTGCATTCTATAAATAATTGCCAATTTTATACGAAGCTTCAATATTGTACTTCAGGTTCATCATTGTTAGCCCACTGAATGAACACCTACATGATGATCTGCCTTCTAAAATGCTGTTACCGTGGTTATGAGGGCGTGGTATTCCCAGTGCCCAGCCTATGACATCCTTCAAAAAAAATCATCATCATCAAGAAATAGCATACATCTGTCTTTCTACTCCTTACCCTTGGAGGCACCTCGTCACTGTCTGATCTAGCCCAAGCCTTTTGGGTGGGGTCGGGTACCTCCGACTTAGAGTCAGAACTCTGATTTAGCACTTCACTGCGTGAAGGTGGATATGGGTCCTGGGAACGAAGATGGTGATGAGCAAATTTGGGAGAAGGGTCACTGAAGGAATGGGATCGCGAGACAGGGGAAACATTGTTCTTGAGAGATGCCAGATGGGACCACTGTACCTTACAAGAAAACAAAACATAAAACATTCAATGCGCTCAGAATAACTGGCTGTCCAATTAACACAGAATAAAGGCAGGTGGGGTGGGCAGAGACAAATTGTTATGGCATTAGGTAAGCGTGGGGTGGAATCAATGCGCTTAAAAGCAAGGCAAGCGCCCAAAGAACGCAACAGACTGAAAATACAGCACATATGCATTTTTGTGAGGTACGCTCTCCACATACACATACACTAGTGCCCAAAGGAAAAGGAGACCTAATATCTGCACCGTGAGCCTGGGGCCAAAGGCCACCCAAGACAGAAGTCATCTTCTGCTTCCCAGTCTTCAGTGGGCTTTGGCCAGGCCTCACGGCAGCACCGATGGCTTGGGAAATTTGAAGTGGTTGTCCAATTGAAGAAATGTACAAAATTAAAGAAGGCTATGAAGTGTGCAAACCAACAGACGTTTATGTTATCTAAAAAATTTGGAAACTAGATACAGTTCCAAACTTTTGGAGAATGACCATAACAAAAAAGCCTTTATTCCTTTATAGTCGTTGCAATATTTATATACAAGAACATAATATGTATTGTATTATTGTATATAGTATACATATGGACAATGCATATTATACATATACCATATATGTACCATATACCGTACATATATACGTATTCATCAACAAACTAAACACACACATACACAAGCACATATTCAATTACAGATACTAAGAAGGCACAGCAGTGACTCCAGAGGTAAAAACCCTTCAGGATCTTCCTTGAAATCCACACTGACCCTCCACTCCAGCCTACTCCCTCCTTGTGCATAAACACATATTTCCAAGTTAATTTCTGAAGCCAAGGAGGAGAAAAGATCATAACCGAGGAACACACCGCCTTTGCACCTATTAATCAAAACTTCACTTTCAACTTCATTTTCAGTAGGTTGGTTGTGTATATTTTTATATGGTTATTATTTCCTCAATTTTTATACACACAGCTGTTGAAGAGCCTGATGATTCTTAATATGAGTGGAAGGCCAGACTTGAAAAGTAACTGGCACAGAGAGCATGAAAATACAAGTGCAGTACTTTGAAATAATCATAGAGGTTTGAATAAAAGCCAGGAATTAATGAGTCAGAGATGAAGTTCCGTCCTAATTTCTCCCACTCTCTCGTCTGCTCAAATTCTCCTGTCACCCAAAAGAGCTGCAATGCCTAGTCACAATCAGGAACAGGTTTAGCTTGCACTGTCATCAACTGACTTATTTGGGAGAAAGAAATTCTGCATGGAAACAGACAAGCTTAATATAGAACCACACTTTTAATTTAGCATATATCAATTGCTCAGAACTTATAGGTTATCTGTAAGTTTTAGACCAGATTACTTTTTAAATGTATACTGTAATTCCTATGAGATATAGCTACCAAGTTCTGGATGTTTTCATTAGCAAACAACAGAATGATGGCAATCACATAGCTTAGTGGTTTCAACCTCTTTTTGATTTTCCAGGGGTGGTAACAGAGCTTTATTTAGCAAGCATAAGCTTACTGACTTTTCTTAGTCATGTTTTGTGGATTTCTTTGAAGCAATGCTTATTCTGTTAAAAAAACATCTTTTTTTTTTTTTTTCCCAAAGAGTTTAGAAGACTAAATCAGCTCACTTCTTTCCTAAACATTCTTTTTGATAGCGAATATTTTGCACAGATCAAGTTCTGAATTGCAGAAGTGTTTTTCAGCTGTAACCAGTATTTAGCCTACTATTCTTTTTTTGCACAGATAACAACAGAATAACAGTTTTCTTTGAAAACAAAACAGAAATCTACCCGTTTATCAAAACAATAAGCAAAAACATAAAAAGTCAATCTACTAAATAAGCTATTTTGCATAAGAGTCTTACTCTTTACATAAGACTTTCTACATGCCAAGATCTGAAAAAATGAAGGAAACATGTTAGGACTTCTTGCACTTCCTCCAGGCTCAACAATATTTTCCTGGGCACTTACTTGGGGCTCCATTGGCCTCTGCAGTGCAGGCTGAGCAGGTTCTGAGTTTCCATTGGAAAAGGACTCTGATCTTGAAGGCACTGGTGGCTCCAACACTTTGCCCATCTGCTTAGACTGTGCTTCAGGGGAGCCCTGATTAGTTTTTCTAAATCTCTCCTCCACCTGAGGAAAAAAAAAAACAACAAAACAGGCTATATCAGGAGTCAATAATACCAATTGCAGTAGAAATAAGAAGAATTTATAGAAATAAAAAGGTTCTTTTGCCACAAAGAAACAAAATATATTTGAGGCTTGGCAGGGTTTTCATTCCTGCAGGTTTCACCAGCAATGTAAAACATACAGTGAATTGCATCAAAATGGCAAGTATGCCAACATGGGAAATACGTACTAGGAAAGAGCTTACAGCAGGCAGTATGCTGTGAAGCTATAGGAAAGACTATCAGGGTGCTTCCTTCTGCCTAGACTAGTCAGCACCCATCAGCAGACATAGACAGCAAAAGGGATATGTGAAAACAGAAACAACTTTACAATTTAAAAGTATCTTTCCCATTGTTATCCCTTATTATAAGTAGAAACCCCACTAAACTAAAGGGAAGTATATTATTCAGTTATATGCTTTCCTCTGCGTGTCTCTTCAGCAATATAAGAAGAGATAGCCAGGGTATGCTTCTCTATCTGGTAATACTTGAGGCAGTTCAGCTTTAGGTATGAAGCTGTAGGACTACTCAACCTCTCTCTTATCAGATGGCCCTGAAACAGCATCAAAAAGCTGCACTCTGACCTCAGACTGCAGAGAACAGCCCCTGCAACTTATTTCTAGTTCTCAGAGACACGTATTAGTGACTGTACGCTAACCCAGAGTTTTTCGAAGGGTTGACTCTATCAGAAAGCGCTCAGCCCACAAAAGAATATCAAGTAAGCTTCCCATGCAGAAATGTCACCTCCTTAAAGTCTGTGGCACTGAAAACAAGGAGAGTTGTATGGAGGGAAAGAGACAGAAGGAAGCTACAGGCAGAAATCAAATATCCTCCCATTTCCTACAACAAGCCACTGCTGGAATCACAGCAGTGTGTGCTGGGTTCTGCCATCAGCGGAGTTGCCACTGAGGAAAACTATACTCCCAGCACTTTACCAAGTGTTAAAGAGCAAACTGGAAGCTGAGGCTGATTTTATTTGCTGAGATGCTGATCATATGGTTTGCTTTCACCCTTGTTCCCAAAGCATGAAACCATTATGGAGGTGTAGCTTCCTAATTGCTCCTTAGCAATGTTGGCATGATGAAACTATTTCTATCCATGTTGGAAGATAGATGAGAATCTCCAGGACTCCTTAGCAAGACTGCTTTACAAACCCAATCTGCCTCTGCTTTCCAAAATTTGAGGACAGTAACAGTTTGCCTATGGGAGCAACCAGACAAGCTTCTGCCAAGTCCTTACAAAATACACCATGTCTTGAGAAATACAGCAATAATGAAGATGAGTATCTTCACCATACAATCATTTTCAATATCATGTGAGTCTCACAGGCCAAACTCCTCTTATCAGACTCCTTCTTATGAATAGAATAAGGAAAAGCCCCAAGCCTTTCTGTCTGAAGGAACAGGCTTTCATGTCTCAAGCTGTAAATGACAGGAGGTTTCCTCCACAAAGAACACAAACTGCACAAGCTGCGTGTCCTTAAAGACTGGCAAGGCATGGGAAAGAGACAGTTCATCCCTGGATAGAAATAATCCCTGTTGCAGTCATCTGACTGTCTGGACCAGAAAATGGTATTAAGTTTCATTTCTTGCTCTAAGCTTCCTTCTGTTTCCTAGAGCCAAGTTTAGAAATCATTTTCCTTATATACTCATTGGAGTTGGAATAAGGTGAAAAAAGCCCAGATCATCATTAGACTTTGCCAGAACTGGAAAGTTAGCCCACACTGGATTACCAACTTGATGGTCAACGTCTCAGTGGATGAAGACTTTCTGTGGACTGAAGTTTTTGTGAAAGTATGAGGCACAGAATACTTGCTCCAAGTCACTTAATCATGTCAAAAATTACATCAGCTGATGCTTGCTTTTAAGACTAACTGGTGTCACTCCCAATGGCAGACAAAGAGATACTACAGCCATACTTCTATTGCACTTTTTAAAATAGAATATTACATGGCAATCTCCAGGAAAATCTGACTACTAACACTTTTTTTCCTTTGCCTTCACTTTATTCCTTCTACCTAGCACAATCATAATAGGAAAAGATTACATTAAAAGAGTTGAGTCAGCAGTTCTGTTAAAGGACTTCGAATTTTTAGGAGTTTTTCTCCTTTTCAACTCTGAAAGGAAAAAGGGAGAGGAAGAATGGAGACGTTTCTTTGCCTCTCCAAAGCCCTCCCTCTGCTGGACTGGCACTACGCTTTCACCAAGGCAGGCCAGGAATGCACACCGGGAAAAGAGGGCGGGTTCCACACCTGCACCACAACATGCTGGACAAGTCTGAACCTTTTCCAGGAGAAATACATACACCAAATATTTCAGCCAAGAACAGATGAGATAGCAGAACACGGTTTATGAAGAACTTGGACAATAGTATCTCTAAGAAAATGAGGTTTTGCTCATCGAGTCCCAAGAGCAACACTTCAAAGGCAGTGAAATACTAGTGGACATAGGTGGACTGAAAGCTATTCTATGTTTAACAACCACGAAGATTTCTTTTTTTTTGTTCTTGTTCCAAAACGTATTTAGCTTGTCCCCACACACTGGTGATGAATGCCATTAAGAGTTTTGACCAGCACTGCCCAATCTATCGGCTTACAGGCAGCACAGTGTTCAAGGGAAACATAAGAAAAGGACTGCCAAAGAAGCCATGTACATATCAAAGAGGCAGTTGCTTGCTTAGCAACATTAACCATGCACCAGTGAAGTCAGGGAACCATGCATTGAAACAAACCGTACTCTAATGATTTCAGATGGACTCGTGAGTGCCTGAAGTTCAAGAAGGCAGCACCACAGAGTTTCATAAAGGCAAGCTGTGAACTAAGCAGGTAATACTTAACACGTCAAAAATGAAATCAACTCAATTCAGGCTTGTATTTATCTGAAGCAAATTTCCAAGAGCACGGGCTAAAGCATCTAGAGGTGCTGTGTGCAACCATCCCTCACAGGTCTGTGTTTTCCAATTCCCTCCAAATTTCCAGTTCTCAGTACCTGCTAGCAACACAGTCTGACAAGTGCACCAGTACTTCCTGTGAAGACATCTGATGAAGTCCAGATGAGATCACCTCCCTGACTGGATGATTCCAGAATCGGGTACCCCTCAGTTTGCAGTATTTCAGAAATTCTCTCAACCTTTTACATCTAAAAACTGTCACTTACAACGACAGCAGAAGTATTCCTTGGGTTGGACCAACATTTAAAAACATCCTTCCCCTTAGTCATGACACTTTGGTCTCCAACCATACTGCAGCAGAGATATGATTACCACAATTCCAACAGGTGCAGGGATGGGGGAGCAAGCAGCATATTCCTGTCCATGAACAGGACTTACCTCACGCGCTCTTTCAGCAGGCTCATAGTGGGATTTTGGCTCAGGGGTATGATAACTTTGTTTATTTCTTTCCTGTTGCTGCTGCTGCTGTTGCTGCTGCTGTTGCTGCTGCTGCTGCTGCTGCTGCTGCCGCCTGTGATCATGCTGCAGTGACAGGAGGTAGGCTTGCTCCTGCTGCAACTGGCGCTGGAGCCGCTCTGCCTGCCGATGCTCCTCCATCTCTCGCCATCTGTATTCCTTTGAGAGAACGTGTGAGTAATTCAGGACATGGCATGGAATATATGGTAGACATGTCCCTATCCATCCCATTAAAAATGCACATTTTTTGATTGCTGTTGCTTTGTGCTTTTTTTTTATTTATTTCATTGTTAAAGTGTAACCAAAAGCTAAGTTGGATCAATATGACATGCGTCTCATGGAAACAGATGAGCTTAATATAGAACCACACTTTTAATTTAGGGAAAGCTGAGAGCATACTGCTAAGCTTCACGTGATTGGAGAATTATGTCAAAACTGATTTTTATTAAAAGAAAAAAGAACAAAGTTATTTATACTAGATTCAGTGTAAGTTCATAAAACAATGATTTAGAACAACACTAGGCCATTGTATCCTGGGGTGGATTTACATATCATGTGTGCTTTTGATCTGCAACACAAGCACTCTAGTTCTTCAAGGTCTGTTCAGAAACTCGACCGCCAAACCAGAACTGTTCCACTTTAACATAAAGCCTCCTCTTACAGCCCAGAAAGCAGTGTGACCACACAGCACTTCTCATATGTGCCTGTCAGCCCACGACGCTAGCATAAATGGCCTTTTAATCAAGCTCCTTTGTTGTCATACTGTCAGTGCAGCTGTGCCCGACTGAGGGAAGCCTAGGACTGGCCAGATAAATGGATCCTATAGCTACTGAACAAAACAGATACAGTGCTTTACCAGTAACATGGCCTGCTCCTGGAGCAGCTGCTGCTGTAGAATTTCCAAGTGCCGCTGCTCCTCTTCTAGCTGTCGCCTGATATACTCCTGTCACATAGAAATTACCCAGCAATGAATTTATTCAAAAGGAATGCATCAGAACCCCCTGGGTGGCACACCGCACGCTACTTCCCCAGTTCAGCTTTAACGAGAAATGCACTTCAGGGTGGATTAGTGCCTGCAGAAGAATTTAGGAAGCCCTGTCTCCTGAGCATCATATTTTGGCCCCTTCCATTCCAAAATTTGGACTCCTGCAAATGTTGCCGGCATGAGCCAGAGCTCATTTACATATTTTGGAAGTGATTTCAAGAAGCAGCACAATGCACTTGAAGGTTTTGGTAAAGTTAAAACATAGCAAGTCTGACTCAACACAGCCAACACAAAGTCACATGCAAGTTGTATTAAACATTAGTTTGTTGCACTGGTGCGATGAACTGTTAGCAACAGCTAGAGCCAGGCTTAGTGCGGGCAGAGCTGGTGCAAGCTCCCCCCAAAGGGGCTCTGCCAAATGCAGTTCAGCCCTGCCCTGCCTTCTCCCCTGCCGCCCTCACCAGAAGCTTCTCCTAAGCAGACGCTGCCAGCCTTGCTGAATTATGCGATGAGTTATGACACAAACAAACATCCACCAGGAAACAGATATTAGACCAAACTCGCTCGCTCTTGCGACCTAGCCGTTTGTTCGCCTGCAGCCTTCACAGCTCAAGACATTTACCTGCAGCTTCGCCTGACCCCCCTACAACAACTCAAAGTCTGAAGCACCAAACCCAAGCTGGTAACATCCTATCATGCAATTAATGGAAGTACGTAACACGTGCATGCGCACACACACACACAAGCACGCGCACACGCACGCAGGCACGCATACGTTTACAGTGTATGCATAAAGAAATTAATGGTTCAGTGATACAGTGATGAGAGCTATAGAAAGTCTTGCGACAGACTGATGACGTCCACTATATTGCCATTACGCACACTGGCTGAGCCGTCGTTTAGGGGAACAAAACCTCTAAGAGGGGACACGTCTTCTCTCTTTTAAATCAAAAATAATTTGTAGTCGTTTGATCGTGTCAATTAACCATTCGTCATTATTGGCACTGTGCGTAATTTGCATTTCAACAGTTTAAAAAGCAGCTGGGGGAATACCCGGTGTCTGCCCAAAAGCAAATTGCTGTGCTGTAATTAAAGATTTTCCATATATATTCCCATCGGTTAGTCTTCTTTTGACTCAAAAATCTTTGAAACATATATGAACACAATGAAATTCCCCAGTAACATGATCATCAATGATTTCAATGACTTTATGTAAGAAAAATTAGGTATGTCAGGCCAAAACCAACACTCCTGAATGTAATAGGAAATTTACAGATCAGCCTCTAGGAGAGTAATTTTGGCTTTTTATTTGAGATCACAGTAATGCAGAGTAATTATTATCTTGATTATCAACCCGATCAGAGTTTTAAAATAATTTTTAAAACATGAAGATTCCATGCATAAATTCGGCAGCTCAATTTCGTATGGTTTCAAAGGTTTCTCACCTGTACTTTCAATGTATTAAGAGCACTCTGACAACTTAAGACATATTTGCTGCCTGAATTGGCATACGTTATTATACTTGATTTTAAACAAAGTGAGATTGCATATTTAACTATGAGTTTTAGAAAGGAAAATCTTCTGCAGCTCAAAGGTTCC
The DNA here is from genome assembly GCA_035772895.1 of Perdix hodgsoniae. Classification (NCBI taxonomy): domain Eukaryota; kingdom Metazoa; phylum Chordata; class Aves; order Galliformes; family Phasianidae; genus Perdix; species Perdix hodgsoniae. The sequence continues at coordinate 6,071,320 of JAPSGF010000027.1, read as the reverse complement.
ACCACAAATTCAGAATATTCAAAACTTATGAAGAACCCCTGACCCACTCTGGGTGCCAGAAGTTGACAGGCAACAGAACTGCCTTTCTCTCAGAGGCCTCTTGAACATGGGGCACATCCCACAAGAACCACAGATTCAGCAAGACAAACCTATAAGTGGTTTTCAGTCAGTGATGATTTTACCAATTCTGATGGTTTTTAGCCAAGTCCAGAGACACAAGCTGAATTCAGAGTAACTAGCTTAACAAAAGGTCTCTTTTGACGGAATATTGAGGCTGCAACAATTTTCCATAAAGCCCTACAATCTGTGTCAGTGCCTTTGCTGTCAGAGACAACAAAGATGAAAATGCCAGCATATGGCTGTCTCTAGACTGTTTCAGCCTTATTACTTTTCAGAAAATAAAATCAGAATCAAGAAGAAACAAACCCATTACATATATATCTGTGTCATGGACTCACCTGCTCCCTTTCTACCCTCCTCTTTTCCTCCTCTGCTCTTCTTCTCTCTTCCTCTTCCTTACGTCTCCTCTCCATTTCTTCCAGACGTCTTTTTTCTTCCTGTTCCCTCCGTCTTTGCTCACGCTCTTGCTGCCTGCGAGCTTCCCGTTCTCTTCTTTGTTGCTACAAAAAGGGAAAAGAAACCACAAAGTTTTACTTTTGTTGTTATCAAAGAAAGAGGTGGGGTTGTTTTCTGCTGGGAAGAGAGGGATTTACCAGGACTGGCAAGCTCTGCAACTGAGTGACAAAACATTTTATGCAAGTGCTCCATCAGGAAACTAACTTATACCTAACACAAAACTACCTCTAAAAGCATCACTTACTCTCCTGGGCTTCTTATATAAAGTCACATACTGTATTTTTGACTGGTTTTGCTGTGGAAGCTCACCTCTGTTCATCGCTCACCCTGAAATCTCAATCTCTGAGGAACTGTTGAACTTGAGTATAGAGCAGAGGAACAGTTTTCTGGGCTTCAACTCATTAACTAGTTGTTTCCAGAAGGAAATGATCAGCCTCACTGAATCAGCTAAAAGTCAAATGAGAACCATCTGAGCTTTTGGTAAGCACTTCTCTTTCAAAGACTAGCTCTTGGTCTGCAAAGAATCTGGTGGTGTTGGGTCAACAATCAAACTCAATTTAATGTACTGCCCAAAACTTTGCCCAACAGAGAATGAAGACTGACCAACAGCACCTCAGCCCCTCCCAGAACATCAAAAGCACCTGTATGTAAAAGACATAAAAGAGCTGAGTTAAGCTTTTATGCTTCCACAGATAAGCTTCCACACATGACCCAAATCTAAACTGGTGCCCATAAGTCTGCTCGAGTCTAAAAAGAATTTGGAAAACAGCTCTAAAAAGCACAAACCAACTCATTTACGTCCAGATACAACCACGTATGACATTCAGAGAAGACATTTTAAATGCCCATACAGTCGTGACCAACTCTTTCAGCACTTCTGCAGAAGCATCCAGTTCGTCCACCTACCTCAAAATCCCAGGCAACCTCCCACAACTGCCTGAGTGTCAAAAGACCCAGCTGTCTCCTGTTCAACTATTTCTCTACTTTTTCTTTTATTATAGAATTCTACAGTATGCTAAAAAGCAGACAATACATTTGAATAACAACAAAAAAAAAAGACTCAAATTTAATCTGAAATCCAGCAGTAAAACCCCAAGTCCATTGGTTATTGCTTTCTACATTCATATTAATACAATCACCACTATTTTTGTTGATGCAAAGCTGTCACAGATTTGCCAGTTTAGGGCACTCCACACAGTCTTGCAAGAACACTCTGATTAAGATTCGGGGGGGGGGGGGGGGGGGGGGGG